>VWPU01011000.1:0-18806 GCA_013398955.1 Callaeas wilsoni
ACCCCAGAGCAGGGAGCACAAGGTATCAGGGGGACATTGCACAATGCAGATGTCAAATGGACACACGGCCACCCCCCAGAATGACCCCAATGACAGCATCAGGCCACTCCTGTCCCCTGGCAGGGCAGGGCTGTGTCACACTCTGCACTGCAGCTGGGGAAAAGCATGGCCTGGCTGAAAACATCACTAAATAGTGGGGGAGAGATTAGTGGGGGAGAGATTGCTGGGGAAAAGGATGGCCTGGCTGAAAACATCCCTAAATAGTGGGGGAGAGATTAGTGGGGGAGAGATTGCAGGGGGAGAGGGTGCACCAGCCTTGACAGGACTCACTGTGAAGGGCACCTGGGGACAAGCAGGGGGTCACGGTGCAGTGGGGACACGGTGCAGGGGGAATCTCCATCCCTGGGCTGATCTGGCTCTCAGCATGTGCCAGCACAGCTCGGAGCCACAGGAGAGGTTAGTGACTGCTCACCTGGCCTGGGTCTGCGGCAGGCACTGCCTCGCTGTAACCACCCTTTGTCTGGGTTTACTTGCATTTTCGTGCAATTTCTGCCAGATTGTCAGCCTTTTGGGACACAACAAAGTGCATCAGGAGCAATATGAATATATCTGTTCCAAAATTAGAAGAAAGAGCTCGCAGCACTTTTAGAAAGGATCCCAAGCATCTGAATTCTGAGCAGAAAAATCTCGTTTCAGCTGTAATGAACTATAAAGAAGGAATAAATGCTTTTTATACTGTCTTGTCTTGCAAAAAACCATCCTTCTTCGTTTGTCTCGTCGTGTGTGCTCCATGGGATGCTGCCCTCGGGTTTCCACCTGCTACTGGAACAGAGCTGGAGCCGTTCAGAGAACAGCCAGACATTGGTCCAGTCTCGAGGAGGTTCAGGCCAGGTGGACAGGGGTGGGTGAGAGTTTTCTGCACAAGAAGCATTTTCAAGGGCAAACGCAAAACAATCTGGTGAACACTGAGAAAATTTTACATTGAGTGAATGTGTAAAGGAAATCCTTTAGTCTCACTTCCCACTTTGCCTGGCACAGGCTCCTGACATGCTGCCAAGCAAGATATGACAGAGAATTATGCCTTTAACTATGAACAGAGGAGGGAGAAGCTGAAAAGCAGAATAAAGGGGCAGCCACACTCCTATTGCCTGACACTGCGTTGTTCCCGATGGCTCAGTCAGCTACCCCGAGCACAGAGAGAGATTGGAGGACTTCTGGTGTCACTGCTTCTGTTTCCAGAAAGGTGTTATTGCTGGTTTTAAGCCCGCTTGCCAGGCACCAGCTCAGTCACCAGGGCTGCACCGAGTGCCCAGGCTGAGGGTGTCCCCTGTGCTGGCACTGTCACAGCGGGGCTGCACCAGCGCTGAGGCTCCGCTGCTCCCCCCAGCTCCCACCACTGCCCTGACACTCCTCGGGGTGTTTCGGGCTCCTTTTTTCTAGGACAGAGCTGCTGCCATTCTGCAATTGTGCTCCTAAGAAATAATGACACCGCGGCTCCGTGCCACGTGCAAAGCGGTGGCTACTTCAAAGTGAGCAGTGGAATAAAGAAGATGACAGGAATCATGAAAGGCACAACATGAAATGGGATTTAACGGCAGCTCAGAGTCGTTACCTAGATCACAGTTAGCCAGGACACAGCACCCTCAGCCATCAGCTGTGTGCCCAGGGGGTGACTCCTCCCTGGAGAGCTGGGTGCCACGTGTGGGTGCTCTGCCAGGCACCAGCACCTCTTCACTGGCCAGGAATTCCCTTATGGAGAGACCCAAACTACGCTGACAGGTGAGGAAGCTCCAAAGCCCCAAAGCCCCCTGGCAGCAGGACTCTGCCATGCCATTCACGTTCCCCACAGCCACATCACCTATCCTTATCGCACTGCCAAGAAAAGAGCTCCTGTTCCCTGGGACTAATCCTCAGTCTCATTAAGAGCGGGGCTGGATTACTAAATTTTTAACCAGGGGAAGCTCCCATGTCCATTACTGCCTTCCTCCCATGTTTATTAAAGCAATAACTTTGTTTTTAAAAGGGACATGTTTCCCCTGAGCTCTCTCACACTTTGGTGTCCTAATTAAAAAATATAAATTAGAGACTGAGCAGGTCTCCTGCTTCAAAGGAACGTAAATTGGGTGGCTTGAAGTCCTGGGGAAAGTCTGAGCACAAAACACTCTGAGGTGGCTCTGCAGATGATGGTGCCCGAGGTGAGAGGAGGAGGATGGAGGTGGAGCAGCACACCGAGGCCCTCATTCATAGCTCTGCACACTTTGGGAAAGTTCTAATTAAAATTTCTTCCGCAGAGCAGAGGGGCCCTGTGGGCTGCTCTGTCAGCTGGCACTGTCCCTGCCTCCACACCCTTGGAGGAGCAGCTGCTCCTGTGCCACCAGCCCCACATCCTTCCATGCTCTGCTCCACATCCCTGCCTTGGAGCTTCTCATCCCAAGTCTGAGGGATGAGGAGGAATCTGGGGTGCAGATGGGGCAGGGGCTAACAAGGTGACTTTCCTTTGGGCTGTGCTGGCTTTCCTGCTCTGGGTTCTGCCTGAATCAGTCTTACACCTTCTACAAGTGCAGAAAAATGGAACTCAGTGTTCGGCCACAAATGGAGGATTCTGGTGGTTTGATCCAAGGCTGCATTTTTTCTTAGGTTCCCAGGTACATTTTTATATATGCACTCATACATATCCACACATACGTGTGCACATGAACCCCTCCACCTCCCGGCCCCTGGCAGTCACACGCAGGCCAGCAGCTCATCCATAAACATCACACACGTCCACCTTCCGCCGAGAGATGTGGCTGGACTTTGCCCTGTTATCTTTCCGTTTCCATGGCAATAAAAGTAGCTTCTGATAATGCCTATTTTTTAAGTACTGTGAGGTTTGGTAATTTTAGCAGCATTATAGCACAGACTTCAAACGGTCAGAGTTGCTCAGGGTCGCTGTGGCTTGGGCTTTGAATTGTGAGTGGATGTGAGCAGGTCCTGGAGTCCAGGGGAGGTTTTTCTGGTTATCCTTAGCTTATTCCTTGTACGCCTGTTCCCAAGGGATCCACAGGACTCTGTTCAGTCCCACGCAGGTTTCGGGGCCGGCGCTGTTCATGGTGTTGGTGTGACTGCAGGAAGCTGTCAACTCACCTGTCACCTGAACCAGCCTCACAAACAGCAGCCGATTTAATTATTTACGCAAAAAAGAAACGACGCCCCACATTCCCCAAGGCCTGTGATGCAGGTGGGTACACGTTAATGCACCAGAGGATGAATTCCAGCTCTGCCTGGATCATACAGATCACTATTGATTCTGTGCCCCCTCTCTGCTCCTCTGGAGCCGCCCGTTGTCTCCCCGTAAGCTGCCGGCCAGATGCCTGTGCACACTGGACCCCTTGTTTCGGCTGTGCTGCTGACCAGGTACCTGCACAGACACCTGACCCCTGTTTCGGCTGTGCTGCTGGCCAGGTACCTGTGCAGACACCGAACCCCTCGTTTTGGCTGTGCTGCTGACCAGGTACCTGTGCAGACACCTGAGCCCTGTTTCGGCTGTGCTGCTGACCAGGTACCTGTGCAGACACCTGAGCCCTCGTTTTGGCTGTGCTGCCGCAGGATCCCTTTGCCAGGCCCGGGGCTCTCGGGTGGAACATGGGATGAGGATGCTGCTCCTTCCCTCGGCTGCGGCTCATCCACCCTCTCCCGAGGCTTCGCTGCACAGACCCCCAGGCCCTAAGGAAACACTGCTGGCGGGAACAAACGCTCACTTTTCTGCACATTTTCAGTGCCTAGTTACAAGATTTAGAGGCAGTTCCATTCCTGGAGCAGGCGGGGTGCTCTGGCACAGCCTCGCTCTTCCCGTGCTGTCCCTGGCGACAGCCCAGGGACCTCACCCAGGCGGCACCTTCCCGACCCAGGCGGCACCTTCCCAACCCAGGCGGCACCTTCCCGACCCAGGTGCCACCTTCCCGACACAAGTGGCACCTTCCCGACCCAAGGCAGCACCTTCCCGACCCAGGCGGCACCTTCCCGACCCAGGCGGCACCTTCCCGACCCAGGCGGCACCTTCCCGACCCAAGGCAGCACCTTCCCGACCCAGGTGCCACCTTCCCGACCCAGGTGCCACCTTCCCGACCCAAGGCAGCACCTTCCCACCCAGGTGCCACCTTCCCGACCTCCCGATCTGCCGAGCATCATCCTGGCCGGCAGAATCACATTCCTCCTGCTTTCGGTAAGCCAACCTTTAATACGGAGTGTGAAACTTCTCATTTAGTGTCATACCAAATAATAACAGTCGTGTTTAAACCGTTGCTTGTGTTAGTCAAACAATCACAGATCAGAGCCAGAGGCTCCTCGTCTCTCTCATTACCACTGACTTGCAATTAATATTTAAAAAGTAGGAGGGATTTCTCTTTAAAAGGGAATTTTCAGCTGTCCTTCGGATTCTCAGGCACAGGCTCCAAAATTTATAGGCTCTCCTTCACCTTCAC
This sequence comes from Callaeas wilsoni, assembly GCA_013398955.1. NCBI lineage: Eukaryota > Metazoa > Chordata > Aves > Passeriformes > Callaeidae > Callaeas > Callaeas wilsoni. The sequence continues at coordinate 4,464 of VWPU01011000.1, forward strand.
TCTAAGAGAACAAATCTTTTCGTCTGACATATTTATAATTTTAGTCTGTAGGGACAGAAGGGAAGCAAAGCACGGTGAGGGATGGCAGAGAGCTGGGAATGGAAGGGGGGAAGCCCGTGGGCAGTGACAGGCACCAGCAGAGATGGGCACTGGCAGCAATGGGCAGCTGGTGAATACCAGCAATCACGGGCTCAGTTTTACAAAGCGCACTGGAAATGCCCCTGGATTTCAGGAGGAGAAGAATCACTTTTGGAGCATTTGTTTCAAAAATGCAACCAAAAGTTTCCCCCTTTGGTGAAAATTTTCATAATTTCCCATCGTAAAAACATTCCAATTTATTCACAATATTCCTGAATATCTCATTGTGAAACTGAAATTAAAATATCCCAATAGACTCTAGCAGAAACCTCTGCATAAACGTGATAGGATTTTCCCACAGTAATAAGTCCCCAAGGTAAAATATATTAGAGAAGAAAACGTTTCAAAATAACTGTTCCCAATTAAAACTTCACCAGGGTTTACACTCCCAAGTTTTCTTTCTTCCAGCATGATAAGCATAAAAATGACACACGCCCAGTCCAACACCAACTTCTGCCAACAATGACAGAGCAGGAGCCACACACCACACTCTGTATGAGACACTGGGCTGGAATGGCCAAACTCCCTCCTGTCATTCCTCACTTCATTATCCCTTGCATTTTAAAATTAATATCAATAAAACATGCATTAGAATTGCAGAAATCATGGAAATGTCAAACATCTCTCACTCGCTTTGGTGAGAACTTTGTTAAGTACCAAATGCAAATGTGCAGCTGGTGCCTCTGACATTTTGGTTCCTTTGCTGGCACAGGCTAATCAATTCAGTTTCTAATTTTAATTTTATCAGCGGCAAATCTGTTGGATTTTTCAGGCTCTGATGTAGGCCAATTAATTTCTAATCAAATTACCTGATAGGCTTTGCCTGCAGTCTGGGCAGCACCGGGAATCACAGTCCCAGCTCTGCACCCCCGACCTGCCTGGGCAGGTGGAGCAGGGCCAGGTCCTGATGCTCCTGATGCTGCTCCTGGTCCTGCTCCTGCTGGCAAGGACACAGAGATTAACCCTTTAGGGGTGCAGAGGGAGCAGAGGAGCTCCCCCCTCACCTCCTGCACATACCCAGCCCCTAAAACGTGCAGCCCCAGCCTTCGCTGTCAGCCATGCCGTGAGCTCAGTGCTTTCTGAGGTGTTCCGCTGTCCACCCTGGGGACAGCCCTCCACGCCCCACTGCCCCAGGGAAGTCCTTTCCCTGGTCCCATCCCTCGTCCCTTCCCACCCGTGACCCACAGCACTGAAAATGAAGCCCCATTTCTTGCTGAAAAGGGTTCCCTGAGCCACTGGGGGTGGGAGCACAGGAGTGTCAGGCTCTTGCTGCTGGGAAAGTTTCCTTATGACACAGAGTTACTGAGTTTTCAGACCTGCTCGAATAGAGAACAGAATTGGAAACAAGGTTCCTTGTGGTGTCTCCTCATCTGTAATTCAGCTGCTGGTTTCAAAAACCATCCTACCGTGTCCAGACAGAGTTTGTATTTATTGCCATTTTAATTTGTTAAGCTTTTTTTTTTTCATTTTCGCCTGCCTGTCTCCTACACGGGGTGTCATTAGCGCAGCAATTAACCAATTAACCAACCTGGCGACCAAACACGTGTGATGAGCAGTCGCTACGTCCCAGCATGGAATGATTTCCAGTTCCAAGAGCCACGGCCGTGGCTGGGTGTGCACGGATTTGTACACGCAGACACCTCTGCACCTGATTGGCAGCTGGGGCTGAATCACAGGTAAAGCTCCATTTTGCCTAAAGAGCCCTTAAAAAGAAACACTCTTAAATATCAATATTAGCACTTAAAAGAAGTATTTCCAAGGAAAAAAAGGATTGCATTTTCAGAGCAGGGATGGCAGCCAGGACAGACGGACAGGGTGAGGGCTCTGGCCCCTCTGCCGCTATCATTCCAGCCCAGAGCACATCCTTGCACTGCTCCAAGGTTGTAGCTGCTCCACCATTATCTACAGCCTGTAGTAATCTCCAATCTTTATACTTTAATCTGTAAAACAGACAAAGAGCTTTGCCAGCCTTTCATGTGCTGAATGACAGGCCCTGCTCTCTCCCCAGCATTTCCTCTGACTCACTCATTACAAGCTATTTTAGAACGTGCTAATGATAAGAAATATGTTTTGATCTTTACTCCTGTGAGTAAATAGAGAAACTCCCCTTTCGGGTATTTGAAAAGGATTTCTTCTCTTCCCACCCCATGTCCAAGGGGTCCCTATGTTCTGCTCTGCAAAAGGGCTTTAAGTTTTTACAGAAACAAGCAGGACTCACACAAGCTGTTCATGTAATAAAGTTTTCACTCCAACTAGGGTCAGGGACACAAGCCAAGCAGGAGAAGCAAATCACTGATTTTATCACCATGAAAGGAATTTTTTGCCCCTTTTGTGAGCTGTCCTGTTCAGAGACTTTGCTCCCTCCGTCTGCAGCCACAGATGAGGTGGAATGAGAGAGAACCCTGTTTCCATTTTCCCAGCTCCCAGGATAAGTGGAAGCATGGGAGCCGAGATGCTGAAATCCTGCATCCTAATGTGATGTTGCTGTGCAACCAGAGCAGAGCAGGAGCTGCTGCGAGGGCCGGCCCCGGGGAGCAGAATCTGCACAAGTTTCCCTATCCAGGCTGGTTCCTCCTCCCCACACTGTTCCCTCCAGGACAGCAGCTGCTGATAGAGCGAGCCCAGTGCTTGTTTTGCCTCATCCATATATCCTGGTGGGCCTCCCATACATTCCTTATTATTCTGCCCAACATCTGTTCACAATTTGTTTCTAATTCCTCGCTCTGCTCCTCCTTGCCTGGCTCTGGACATAGAGTCAAATTCTTGTGCAGAGCTGGGGCACGAGGAATGGGAGAAGGCGCCCGCTCCATCCCCTGTGCCCAGTGCGGGGAAAGCGGATTCTTTTGGAAGGTGAATCCTGGAGCACAGGGTCCCTGTGAGACACCAGGGCAGCTGGATGGGATCACAGGTCCCTCAACAGCCCGACACTAAATGCCTACCCCGGGGCCACCTTGGTGGCAGCTGCTGTGTGGCTGCCCCGGGCTGGCTCCCATCAGTGGGCGTTAAATAACCTTAATATCGACTTCTCAAAGGACAAAGTCAACGCTGAGTTGTTCTGCACATACGCAGGTGCAAGTGAGAGCCAAACACTGCCCCGAGTCTGCAGAACGCTTTGGATGCTCTGGAGCAAAAGGGAGATACAAACTCCTGGGTGGATGCCAGGTGGTAATGGTAAGCAGATGGCAGGAAGACTGCTGAGAGAGGACGGGTTTATTTACTTGCTTATCCATTTATAGACCATATTTTGGGAAAAGAAAATGAACGTGACTTTGTACATCTGCACTCAGAGAGAAGAGGCGCGGGCAGAGGCCACGGCTCTGTGTGCCTCTCCCGCCTCCCTCCCTGCTCTCCATGTTTATCTGCAGGTGCACGGGGATCCAGTCCCTCATCTCCAGCACAGTTCTGCAAAGCTGGGCTCGATCTGAGCGCAGAGCTGGGATATGAAAACTAATAACGAGCACATCAAAACTACATCAACGCACACTGAGAGGGGCTACTTACCTGCCTCAGGCAGGAGCGGCTCCGTGTCACCAGTCCCAAAGAGGAATGAGGAATCCCACACCCTCTCCAGCAGCCTGCTCTCCACTCGCTGGCCCTGGCTGACAGTCAGGGTGTGACTGACTGACAGACAGACAAGTGCTCAGAGCGAGGACTGGCTGCAATCCTGCTCTCTCCCAGCTTCACATCCCTCTCTCTTGTGCCCTCATGAGAGACCCTTCTATCTCATTCCACAACAACTCCTCTCTGCCTCAAAAATGCCCCCAGTGACAGGAAATCCTGTCCCACCCCCAAGTGCTTTCAATCTCACCTCCAATACTGGAGTGTTCCTAAAAGAGCAGGGAGCCCAGGTGCAAGAGCTCCTGTACCAAGCCCAGAGCAACCCAGGGGCTCTCAGGGCAGTTGGCCCTGACAGTGACCCCAAACAGCTCACGGTGGGTGTCAAAAGGACCTGCCCATATGAGACCACAGGGGCCTCGTTGGGGTAAAGCCTCCACAGCACACAGAGCTGATGCTGGAGAAAACCTCTCCAAGCACCTGCCCTTGCTCCATCTCGCTCCCCCAGAGCTGCTGGCTGAGGCACGAACACTTTTGCCTTTCAACTTGAATTGAATTACAAAATAGTTAACTCAACAAAAGCTCAGGAGTTACTTGGCACGTGTCCCTGTCTCATGCACTACTGCCAGTGTCCTTTTGTCACTCCACGGCTTTTGCTGGCCGTGCTGAGATGTCACGGAGCTCCACATCCCTTCCCTTCTCCTTCCACTGCACGACACTTCTCGGATCACTGGGTGAAACCACCTCAAGCCTGATCTGAGGCTCAGCCATCCTCAGCCTCGGTGACCTGGCACCTTTAGCCACTGGGTCAGCAGAGGGGGATGGCAGAAGGGATGGATCCAGCACTCTGTGCCTGCCCTGCCGCGTCCTCCCCAGCGGGGTTTTCTCCGAGCACTGCGGGGGGAGGTGGTGGTGATGCCCTGCCCAGCCCTGGCTCCTCGGGCGTCCCCACCTGAGCCGGGAAGCTCTGGGAATGCCATCGCTCGGCAGCACCAGGCCGGCTGCCTTCGCGCCCTTGCTAATGGAGCTTTTCTTCCTCTCTCGTGTTTTTGCTGTTAGGAGCTAGCGCTAATAATCTCTCTCCCCTCCAGGGGAAATACGAAACAAAACCTCCCGCCGGCACATGCCACCTCCACCGCACTCGGCCCCGCTCCGGCCCCGCAGAGCCCCGGCAGCCTCCGCATCCCTGCACGCCCCCCTCCAGCTGTTTCGGGGTGCAGAGAGGAGGGATGGCCGGAGGGGTGGTGGTAACCCATCCCCTCCTGCCTCGCCTCCCTGCAGGCGGGCAAGAAAGCTGCGGCGGCAGAGCCTTTGGGAAGGAGCTCGCCCAGAAACCACAGTAAAGGATTTTGGGAGCCAGGAGAGGAGGAACTGGGGTGGGGAAGAAACACGAAGCCTGGCAAACCCTCGTCACCCACGGCTGGGAATCCAACCCCTCAGCACGCCGGGCCAGGCACCGCTGCGGTGGGTGAGGCACCCTCTCATCCCGGAGCCGTACCTGGCTCCCACCTTGCCCTCACTGTACGTTTTTCCCCTTCTTGATGAAAAGAAGATCTTTTCTGATTGAACTAATTACGCTGATTGAATTTCCTCCCTCTCTGTGTCTCTGAGTGTGAAAGGTTTCCTTAATTTGATGGGGGTAATTGTTATGCACACACTGTCAGATGTTAATGCAATTCTGTGATTGACAGGTAATCAGCACATCAGCTGTACAAAAAGAGTGAATAAGTCTGTAATTTTATTTCCCCTGATTCCACCGTGTGGGATGGTAGGAAAATCTAAATTAGCAATCAGGGAAGGCAACCCTGCTCCAGCGCGAGCTGCTGCAGCCCGGGGGATGGCTGGGGCTGGCATTGCAAGGGCTCCCTTGGCTCTCAGGGGCTCAACTGCAAACACCCGGCTGGCTGCTGAGCCTCCTGCGGCTGCTTCGCACGGGGTCGTTTTGGCCATTTGGGGTCCGGACCTGCTCCCAGCAGTGCCCGCACCTCCGCTGCCAGGGCAGCGTTTGCCCGCAGCGTGCACGGCTCCAGCGGGAGCGCGAACGCGCTTCCTACAGAGAGAGGCAGAATTTCCTCAGAAACATCAATGTGTGGTACCCCAAAGTTCCTCCGAGAAACCCGTGAGCCATGCAGAGTCCCTGGGCTTTGCTGGGGGCGAATCTGCACGAAGCTGTGGCTCTGGGACCGTCCTGGGGCAAGAGCTCTCACTGCCAACAGCTGCCTCCAGAGAGAGCGAGGCAGAAGAAATAATTGCTGTCCAGGTGCTCCCCTGGGCTCACCTACAGCGGCGGGGAGGGGAGGGGAGGCAGCAGCTTGGAGATTTTCACTTTGCAGCTTCCATCGGGCTGGCAGAGCTGAGTGACAGAGGGAGAAGGAGCCCAGCATTCCCGCCAGCACCTGACAGCGGTGCCCGATCCATTTACTGCTCGTCAGCTGCTGACGAGCCCCAGACAGGCGGGAGGCAGGAATGCCAAGAAATTCCTCCAGAACATTTTCAGAAGCTTCTTACATGCCTACTTTTCTTTCTTTAGTAAGACCCTGGTGTAATTTCTTGCTTTTTTCTGAGCTTGGATCCCAGGATATCGCTGCACAGCAGCTCTGAGCAGACACGCGCACACACAGCGGTTTGCTCTGGCTGTCGGGGCTGAGGCGTGCGAGTGTCTGCACACACACCGCGGGCACAGCCCCCGGTGTGCCGGCACCGCCTGCGCGCTCAGCCTGGGGACCCACCACGGCTGGGTGAGAGAAACGCGGGGTGAGGAAACCAGCGGCCATTCCCAAAGCAGCTGCTGCCTCCCTGCTCTCCCCTTGAGCTGGAATTGATCCCGGGTGGGTGAAGGGAAGCCTGTGCGCCCGCAGCGGGTGCTGCTGGTAGCTCCTGCCCTGGGCTGCCCGTCGCAGCCCCGTTCCCCCCGGCACTCACCACGCCCGGAGCTCCCGGAGGCAAAGGCGAGGGGGCCGCCCCTCCCCAGTATAAGGCAGGGCTGGGGGCTTGGGGACCTCCAGCTCGGGGGCGGGGATGGCTGATGGCAGACAGCAGGAAAAGGGAGAGGCAGCGGGACCGTGAGCGGCATCCACGGAGCGCCGGCATTAACATAAAAAAGGGTCAAATCCCTCGTATGAAGAGCTGGGAGTGAATAGCTACATTTACCATTAGTAAGATTTATCTGAAATACTTAAAATCCCTTTTGGAAGGATTTTAGTCTTTAGGAGGCTGGTTCTCTCCCCCAGAGCGTGCATAAACCAGGCTATTCAAGGAAAAAATATCCGTGCTGATTGGGATGCGGAGCGCTGCCCTGCACTTCAATGGGATTGAGCAGGGGATGAGCCAGCGAGGAGCTCTGCCCATCACAGAGATGATACGGGAGACTCAAGGAGCTTAGTGGTTCTTAGGGAAAGAAACAGGGTGTGAGAGGAGAAGATTAGAGCAGGACCTCTCCGTAGTGAATAAATCCTAAGGAAAAGCAGAGCCCGCTACGCTGGCAGAGCTCCCCTTGTACTGTAGAACACCATCTCCAGCTAAAAGGATGTTTGACGTCGGAGAAAATTAGGCAGATATTTTTTATCCAGCGTAAGTCACATGCAAAATAAATTGCAAAGGGCGGCAGCAGGAGCAGCTGGTAAAGACAGATTAAAAATCAGGTTCAGACAAGCATCTCCAGGCAAAAAAGATATTTAGGATTAGGCTGCCAATTTGTAATCACAGATGGGGATGGGGCTGTGCTGTCAGGCAGTGTACACAGGCTGGAGGAGGAGCATAGGCACTGCGTACGGAGCCAGGAGCGGGGGATTGCGCCAGGAGGAAAATGCCCGCATCCAGGAGGAAAATTCCCATGTTCGGGAGAAGGAAAATTCCCATGTCCGGGCGAAGGGGGTTCTTTTGGGAGGAGCCGGAATACTGCCCAAACTGCTGCAGTAGAGCAGGAGCGTGCGGCGCCCAGGCCGGCGGGCGAGCTGCCGGAGCTCCCCGTGCCAGCAGAGCTGCGGGAGCAGGAACTGTAGGTGGCAATCGCATCTTGCGCTGGGGGGGAGGCGAAGCTCCGTCCGCAGGCTCTGCCCGAGCACAGCGAGCTGGGGAAGGGGCTGCACAGCCCGGGAGCCCCCAGAGCCCCCCATTCACTTGCTCACACCCCGGGAGAGGCTCTCCTGTCGTTACACGCTCGCTGCCCTCAAACAATGAGCCGATGTTACCTTGTGAGCAGGGGATAATTTCCAGACAGCAAAACCTTTCCCTCCGGCTGCTGAGCCCTTGCAGATTCCCTTTTCCAGCGGCAGCCGGCTCCCGGACAGGAGTCTCCCTCTGCGTGCCGTGCACACAACAAGCCATCAGCACTGGGGACATCGAAGAGGTGACAGATTGTTTAGCAGTTCTCTGTCACCGAGCGCTGCTGGAAGCATCTCTCGCTGCCACCTCCCAGCAGGTGCCACCTCAGCGCCCTGCCTGCACAGGGGCTGGGGACAGCCAGGACACCTCTGCGTGGCACGTGCAGGGCGGGGCAGTGCCTGAGCTGGGGCAGTCGCTAACCCAACCCACGGTGCCACCAGCTCTGTCCCCGACCTGGGCACACGCGTCCGCGGCGGCCGCGTGGCTGCTTCCTGCCTAATGCTCGTGCGGCTGGTGCGTGGTGTCCCATCTCGACACGGCGCCCTCACCGTGACAGCTCTGGGGGTGCTGAGGGCTGCCCTGAGAGCCGGCAGGCTGGTGACAGGCTTTTAGCGACACTTTCCTCCGACCCTGCACGCCCCAGCACGATCCTCCCTCCACCACCCCCCCGGCAGGCACGCACTTGGCGGGTACAGCAAGGCCAGGAAAGGCACTGGTGATGATTTCTGCCTGCTCTCACACCTCTGTGCTTTCTCTGCAGCGCACGTGTGGCATCTGTGCTGTTCTGCTCTGGCACAGACACTGTGGGGCAACCTTCAGGGTTTGACACCTTTCCCTCCCCTTCAAGCTCCTGTTCCTACCCCTCACCTCACAGCTCATCAGCTACACCTTTAATTTAAAGAAGGAAACCCCAGATGTTTCTGAGCACGGCTTACACTGAGTCACCCCACCGCTGGAGCGGCACACGCCGCCCTGGGCAGTGATGAAAACCAGACCCAGGAGCTATAAATCACTCCTGTTTGTCAGGCTGCCCAAGCATGAAATAGGCTCTCAGCTGCTCCCAGGGCTGCCAGACTGGGCGCTGTGGGATGCGGCTCTGCCCGTGCCGGCAGCCAACGGCACCTCCCTCCCGCAGCCTGACCTGGCCCCGCTACGGCCAGGCCGGGTTAGCCTCCAGGTAAGCAGCCAGTTCCTCTGGTTCCGATCCCATTCCCACGCCTAACGGGAGAAAGGATTTCCTGCAAAATTATTTGGAGTGGGTGGCCAAAGATCCTGAATTTTTCATCCCCCTTCCCTTATCCTGAAGAACACCTGACATCAAGCCCAAGGGAAAGGCAAACACTCAGGCCTGTACCTCTGAGATGCAAAGGAAAATACTGGCTTGAAAAAGTTCCAAGGGAAAATGTTCCGTGAGCACCAGCGGCGCGGCACTCAGGTGCTCAGGAGAGAGGAGACAGGAATGCGCTGCTGGAAGGAGCAGCGCTGGAGTGACGGCAACTGCGGGAGCGCCCAGGCGCAGCGACCTCAAACCGCAGAGGCACTTGGGCACTAAAAACCTGTGTCCTGCGGCGGCCTTTTCATTCCCTGGTGAGGACGCGAGGTGCTGAGGCAGCCCCGGGGACACCCGCAGCCGGTGACAGCTCCTGCCGGGGACGCTGCGGGACACGCACACCCCTCCGCGGGCTGTGTGATCGCGATCGCACGGGGCCGGTCCGTGCTGGAAGGGCAGATCCCACACGCTGGCTGCTGCAGCTCGACAAGCCCAGCGTGAAGCAGCCCGGGCAGGCGAGAGTGTTAAGTCCTTTTCTGGGATTTTAATAGCATCACAGCACTCCAGCGCATGGGTAAGAGCCTCGGGTGAGAGTCAAGTGTCATCCAGATGGTTTTCTCTGCCCTGCAGCACCTCGTGTCCTTTCCCTGCCTCGCACCCAGCCCTCTCCGAGCTGACTGCCTCGGGCTAATGGTTTCACTGCAGGCAGCTGCTCTCTGCTTTCCATTTCCACAGCAGGAATTCCTTTGCCTCCCCCGGACCTCTCCTCCCTGCCCAGGAGCGAGGGGCTGGCGTGGCTGATGCTGGGTGCAGCTCTGAGCATCCTTCCCGGGCAGGGCATTGTCATACCGATAAAAAACCAGAACAGAAGCAGGACTGAAGGCACTCTCTCGTCTCTGTCTCTAATTCCCCACCTGACCTGTCCCTTCCCGGGGAGGGTCCTGGGGCACAGAGGAGCCACCGAGCTCCATTGAAACCGTGAAGGATCTTCTCCCCTGTGGCTTCTGTGGGTCAGTGCTGTAGCAGGTCGGGGGCACCAGTGTGGCTCCCAGTGGGGAATTCTGGGTCAGAACCCACAGAATATGGAGCTGCTGAAAACAGAAATTCCTGGAAGCTGCCCCTTTCTTCAAAATATTTAGAATTTTTGTCAAAAAACGGCTGACAACACCCAAACTGACTCTTTTGGACTGGCTTCTCATGCTCTGCAGTTTTCAGCCAACATTTTTCAGTGGGTTTTGGCAGAAAATCTTTGGGTTTTGACAGTTGTTCTTTTCTCAATGACAAGCTGACATCTTCCACTACATTTTTTTTAGAATATCTGAGTTTTGGTTGCTGGAATTTGACTCGATAAAAAAAAAAAAAGAGGTTTTTACCAACCCTCCAGCAATAAAAATGAAATTATCAGTGGTCAGAATGATCTGATGCGTTGGGCCACTGGGAGCTGCTGGGAGGAGGAGTGGGGGACAGAGCACGACCTTCCCATTCTTCACAGCCAGGAGCACCAGATTTACTCATGGCATTTCAAACACTTGTGTCCTCACCACCTTCTGCCTCCAAGGCTGCAGATTCATTGACTCCTGCCAAGGCCTGGAAAGAAGCGAGCAGCTCACTCAGAGTTCTCAGTTTCTGCCCCAGCTTTGGGGTCTCCTCTGGTCCTAAGTGTCACTGAGCTTCTCCTCACACTGACCTCCCTCCACAAATGGAGAAGGTATCAGACGTCTCCACCTGATAAAAACAAAGGTTTATTCCCCCAGAGCACTCCTGGGAAAAGCCCTAAATGCTCCTTCTCTGGCCCAGCCGGACATGACCAAAGGATCAGTTTGTCCCTGTCACCTCCCAGGACTCCCCATTCCCTGAGCTCCAGCTCCTGCCTGACCTCCCATCCTCAGCGGTGGGAAGAGGATGAGCCCAGCTTGGAGGGACCTGACTGTCACCCGTGTGAATCATCAGAGTTAATGTGGCCCTGACATGGTCCTTTACAATTTACTGCATGCGACGGACTCGGGGAATGTCGCTGTTTTAATTACAGTGAGACGCCAGGCAAGATTGGTTATGCAAGTCAATAAATCACTTGGCTGCACTGATTAAACAGGAGTAATATTTTGAATAAGTGACTGTCTCAGGAACGATCATTACTGTATTACATTATCATTCTCCTCTGCATGTACATTGCAAACAAAATTAGATGGAGATGTCAAGCTGCACAGAGACTAGACACTAATTAAGGCAAAAGCCGTGAGGCCTTTTTCCCCTTTCTCCAAAAGTGAGACTCTGGAGCAATGACCACTACGAGCACACACCACTCAGTGGCTTTTCCCACCTGTTCTCTGGATTTAGCACTCACCTGCCGATGAGGCCAGCGGCTCCTGGGCGGCACCTGCAAAACAAGTGGACAGATGGAAGGAGGATTAGAGGAAATGTTCACATCAGGCAGAAAAGAGATAGACGTCCTTACACCAGACAAACGTTCTGCCAGGGAAGGGGTGTGCTCTCCATGGCTGGGAGAGGAGCCCAACCCAACCCAACCCAACCCAACTCAACCCAAACCCAGCTGGCTTTAGCCAGACAAGGGCCACATCCTCTCAGACACGCCGTGTCTGATGGCCCACATTATAAACGAGGTGAGAGACATGATCCAGTGATCCTCCCCAGTCTTAAGCTCCGAAATGATGAATTATATCAGACATTCCAGGCGAACATTATTTATTTGATCTGATTTTTACAGATAATTAATTTTTCTGAAAGTACGTACTGGTACCTTTAGGAAGCATTGGCATGTTCATTAGATTTATAGCTCCTTCCTGGGTAATGACTAATACATGAAGAGTCTGAGCCTGGTCCCTGTGAAGAAGGCAGCGTCTCGTGGGAGGGATACACCAAGTGAGAGAAAAGCCTGTGTTAAACTGAGTTCTCAAAATAACCATAATGGTGTGTCTTAGCTGGTTGCCAGAAGAGAGACAAGAGAATATCATCAAGGTGAAATACTTTCTGATGAGCATCTTTCATGCTGCAGAGCCTCAGCCAGGTGCGGGAAAGCTTCCAGCTGACCTGAGGTTAAATCTCACATCAAACAGTGAGTTTTGTTCCAGACCTCATCAGCCTGCTCCTGCTCCTCCAAAGTACCCAGAACAAGCTGTGGGGCTGGCCCGACTCCAGCAGCTCGGCAGCTCTGACCTGCCCCCTTGGCAGCCCTGCCGTGCCCCCAGAGCTGGCACTGCCGTGCCCTCCCAGACCGTGGTGTCCCGGTGGGGCTGAGCCACGAGCGGCGCCCAGAGCTGGCTGCTCCAGCCTCCGCCAGCTCCAGCCTCGAGTCCTGTCACCACCTGCACGAAATTGATTTTTTAGCACCAGGCAGATGGGTGTTAAAAGTCAGGAGTGCAATCTGGGGGGTTTGCAGCAGCCTGCAATGGTTCCTTTATCTATTTTTTATTGCTCCAGCTTTTCGAGTCCCAGCTGACACATATGGTAGTCAGGGCTGGTTTTGGTTACTGCTGCCTGATCCTGGCTCCTGATGTTTCCCATACCCCGAGCCTTTATGTGGGATTCAGGACCACGAGTGGGTCTGCTCTGCCTTGGCTCGCCTCTGCTATCATCTTCAATGTCATCGACATCCACATCCACATCCACAAATCCCCTGGCATCTCCCTCAGCAACCCAGGGATCTCTGTCCTGTCCCCAGCCTGGCTCCCTCCCATCTCTTCTGCCAGAGCCAGACCCTAAACACTGCACATTCCTCATGCCCTTGCTGCAAGAGTGGGGTTTGTTTTACATTGAGGGAGCCCCAGCCGAGCTGGAGCAGACCACTTCTGCTTAGCATCAAATGGCATTATCAGTGAAAAGAGAACTTTGACTAATAATTTACCCAGAAATTGCTCGCTGGGATGACTGATGCCCCATGGACTACCGGCAACAGAGATGAGCTGCTCCTGCAGAGCAGGGCAGGAGTGCCAAACTGCAGGTGAAAAACACTTCTCCTGCATCACAGTCATTAAAATATGGTGAATTTTTAAGGTAATTCCGGTGTCATTCATGCTGACTTCAGACCATGTCTCATTTTCCTTGCAGCAGTATTCAGACAGATCTCCAATGTGCTACACGCTGAGATTTTAACATTCATTTCCATCCATTTCTCTTTCTTTTCTTTTGCCTTGTGGGGCTTAGAAAGAGCCAGGAATGTCTATTCTGTGTCACGGGCTGCACTGCACATCACCACAGCTGCTCCACCAGTGCAAACACTTGGATTCCAGCCCTGGGAAACGCATGGGTCAGGCTGCTGCAGCACCAGGGGAGGCAGCATCACGGGTCTTGCACTGTAATCTGTCCCCAAATTTAGTCCCTGCCTGCGTGGTACTGCCACAGGGTCAGTCCAGTGAGGGACATTCTCATTGAGGAGCCTGGCACGCTCTGCTGACATGGGGGTACGTGGGTACAGGCAGGTTAAACATCTGGTGTTGGCCAGATGCATTGGTGTGCTGGAGAACACAGGGTGACATGGCAGGACGGCAGCGGGGAGGGTTCAACCAATCCGACGGTCAGCCCTGGTTCTGGAGAGGCATTTATTCATGGGAGAGGCTCATTTAAGCTTAGCTCGTGTGGGATGCAGCAGCTTTGAAAACCTAAGTGGGATATTAAATAATTCACGGAGCACCCAGCAGCGCAGTGAGACCCCTCAGAAGGATGATAGGAAACGAGGCCATTCATAAAAGCATTTACAGCCCTTCTCCAGCCGGGCAGGGATCCGAGCAGCAGCCACAGCCAAGGGAATACAGGGAGACGTGTTCCCACATCGCTCCAGCCGGACACGGCACTGACCCTGCTGAGGGTCTGCCCTGCCCGGGACCCCCGGGGCAGAGACCACCCCACCAGCCCTTCCCACCCAGGAAATGCTGCCTCGATGCCTTCGGTCCTGCCCCGTCTGACAGGTCTAGGCCTGCAGACCCTTGTTCTCGCCTTAATTTGCTTTCGGGGTTTATTCCCGATTCTGTTAATCTCCTCAGGAAAAGCTGTTTTCTAGCTTGTTTGTGCGTTTACACGTTCGGCAAAGCGAGAGCTGCTGAGTGTCAGCGCAGGCGGGGGAGCGCGGTGTGTCCTGCCATAGGGCCCGAGGGGTTTTCTGGCTGAGAAAGGGGAGAGAGAACCTGCAGAGCCGGGCCCTGTGTGGGGAGAGCTGCCGGAGCCCACCGGCACGGCGGCAGGGAGCTGCGCCCCAGCCTCTGCAGGGAGGCGCGTGCTCCAGCACCGAGGAGCAGGCTGCGCAGCCTTGGTCCTTGCAGTGA
>VWPU01011001.1:7872-46715 GCA_013398955.1 Callaeas wilsoni
TTTTTTTTTTTTTTTTTTTTTTTCCCTTGGGATACTTAAATCGTTGATTATCTAGAGGAAAACCAGTAAGGAAAGTGGCAGAACTGTAAACCTCAGGTCTGGAAATAAATGGTGTCTGTCTGAAAGTCACCCTACCATCTGTGTTTTGGGGTCTAGCTTATTTTGCAAAATTCAACTAGTTTTAAAGACACATTTTGAACTGCAAATATTATCCAGTCAGGCCTATTACAGAACCTTCTTCACAGATTTCACTGAAGGCAATGGGATGTGAACAAAGGCTTACATGTCTGGCTGTACTGGAAAGAACATCAGCCAATTTTAACAAGCCAGTTGTTTCAAACAGGAGTAACACTGTTTAGTAGCTGGTGATGCTCAAAGGTCTCTCAGGTTGATTTAATCCAGCCAGGCTCAAATAGGGTACTACCTTAAATTGTCAGGATGAAAAGGGGATCTCTTGGCTCACTGCTTTTCCTCAAAGGGATTTTACCCAAACCGATCTCAACCTAAGGCCAAAGCATTCTGATCATTGCAGGCTATAAAGAGCCCATTGAATGCACATCTGAGAATTTCTTCACGCTGATCTTCTTTTTCCTTGATCTATCCTAGTACCTAAGCTCTTTCCAGATGCCTACCAGCACAAAGGAAATATCTAAATGATCTTTTGCTAAATGAAACTGGTTCTGAGGATTAAGAGTCAGGTCTATAAAAATTCAAAACCTCTACAACTCTTCCTTTGCTCAGAGGTCACACCTGTAACATGGGCAGCTCAAAGTTTAGAATGTCCTAATGGAGCCCACCACTTTAGCAGTCAATATACTACACAGTCATCATTATGGAACCAGTTTAAAGATGACACAGAAATACTAATTTCTACCTACACAGAATTTAGGAAAATACTGACCTTATGGCCAGCACCAATGATATTACAGTAGGTGATTTTCCAGCTCAATAGGAAGAATGAATAACTAAATCCTAGGGCGTCCAGACTTTGTCTTAACATGTAACCTCTCTAACTTTTCTGCACTCAGGGGAATTAATCCAGACTTCTAAGTTCAAGACAATATATTCATAAAACGAGAGCAGAATTTGCAGTGTCTCATTTATTTTTCTACTGATATTTTTTCTCTCATTGCTGCAAGAGTCTATATGGGCTGTTACTACATGTCACTAGCTGCTTTCCATGCTCTTGACAATCACTGTCTAAAGCCTGAGTGTGAGACAGAATGCTCTGTGTCAATCTGGTGGACACCTCCTAGCTCTTTAACACATCTCCCTTCTCACACTTCCACCCTAATTTGAAACCTAGCCAGACCTCTAAATAGACAGAGCCACATCCGACAGCCAGCTTGAAGGGATGGATTTTTATTTCATCTAAGAGGAAAAACCCAAGTAAGCACATAAACAAACAAGCGATATCTGTTGTTTTACACATCCTCCATAACTCGTGTTCTAGGAACATTGTGCTAAAATCCTACACTTTGATAAGCCAAACCTTCTCCTTCAGCAGAATACTTAAGCACAGTATTTATTCTTAACTGGGCTCCATATGCGCCGTACTTGGGTGAATGGAGCTTTTCCCTTACATTCCCGAACAAATCTTGGTTAGCCAACGTGTCATCTTTCCACACAAGGCTGCTATCAAGAGGTTATTATCAACTCTTTCATTCACAATAATCTGCCTTTTTCCTTTTCTCGGCTATGCCAGATATTTGTAAAGCCAGATGTTTGTACATCTAGTCTATTCCAACTTCAGTAACCAAAGACAAAAAATCCCCCACTGTCCTTTTACATGATTTTTTTTCAGGTTGAGGTCTAACTTGCTAACTGGCTGACAATCTGCCCCTTGTGTTCTGTGAGGGTCTTTCTCAACAAGCTGCTTGACATAGCAGTTTAAGAACTACTCCCAAAGGCTGTCAGGGAAGGCCAAACGTGGCATTTGTGTGACACATACTTGGCAAGTCACAAATATGTGCACACATATCACATCAGGACAAGTTACATCTCTCAGCCAAACAGGCCCAAATTAACCCAAATTAATGCCCAGGCTGTGAATGACTGCACAGAGGACTCAGTACCCTTGTGGACTTACTGCTGCATTTGCATTTTGTTATGTGCTTAACAGGCAGCTTCCCCCGTGGTGCTCTGAACTGCTCTGCATTCCGGCACTGGAGGAACGTGGTTGCCACACTGGATGTGTACCAAGACCGAGGTTAGGGATGGCCATGAGCAACCACTTAGTGCTTATGCTGATCTTTTAAATACTGACAACAATGTTTTTATTACAGGATTCATTTACTCGTGGTCCTAATTCGGGTTTGGGAATTTCAGCAAATTGACAGCTCTGATTTGCTCAAACGAGGCTGCTTGGGTTGTCCTGTCTCACGTGCCACGGTCCTGGCTGAGCAGGTACCAGCTACAGGGCAGCTTGAGCCGCCTATTGCTTCACAGTTATTGCTTCACAATCATAACATACAAATTTCTGAGGCACTGATCTACTGGGAATGGTCTTTGTCAATAAAATTCGAACTGTGACTAAAACTCCCTTCTCACAGCCTTGTTTTGGCAGCTAATATGGTAATGGTTTCTCATCAAATTGGTAGCAATAGACTATTAAGATATATGTTACACACTCTGTATTTTATAGTTACATGTATATTTACCCCCAAAAGTATTTTCATCTCCCAGTAGCCTGCCAGCAGACTTGTTTTCCTTGAAAGCTGTCCCACTGAACATTATCTGTATTTAAATTCCTTAAAAAACTGCCTAAATCCATTGAGACACCTTTACCTTCTGCACACCAGCTTGTGCATTTCACCATGCTCAAGAAATTCAGCATCAAAGATCAAGAATAAAACCTAGCTAAATGTTCCTGTCATCTGATACATCAACCAGCATGACTCAGAGCCCATCTACCAAAGAATAGAACTTATCTGCACAGTGCATTATGAGTTTTACAAGTCATGTGATTTTGCAACCGTTTTACTTTAGACTGCGTGGCCCTTCCCCCACAAAAAGTGGATTTTTAGACTACTATATTAAATGGGTAAAGAGAAACAAGAATGAACAAAAATATTTCTCTCCTTTACAGAAAATGGATTATATTTAGAGGAGAAGTATGCTGCATGACTAACTTCTGAAGGGCTTCTGGTATGCAGAATTTCTGCTGGGATCTCTAGTTTAATCAAGTACAAAAACTGAAACAATGATATTTTTCCACAGAGTGTAAAACAAATGCTCGCTGAGTAGTATCCAAACAGCCAGCACACACCATACCTAGATTTGTCTTTTGCATATTGAATACCATGGTTGGTGTTTCCCAGGTAAAAACTCCATCCTTTGTTATCAAGCAGCCAATGCAACGCAGTATATTAAGAAGAGAAAATTTAATAGATTGCCTGAAATATTTCCATTCAAAATATCAAAAAGCAAACAGTTAAGTCCACACATGTATGCTGCACTCACACACGTATCTGCAGAATACTTAGTGGATCTCCAGTAGGACATTAACAGTAATTAAGAACATTCAGAGAAACCGATGGGTCTGAAAAAAGAATGGGAGCACTGAAGTATTCCTCATTCCTTACAGAACATATGTGAGACTGAGAAAGTCCCTATTCCAGGTATTATTTTCTATTTTTAAGGAATATTAGTGGTACAGGGATGACCTTATTTTTCCCATATTAGCATAGATTATCATCACAAGACTAGTTAGCATATTGGAGTTTTTTGTAGAAGACACTAATAGGTTTTTCCATTAGAATTAATTTAACAGAATGAGATATTTGTACCACAAAAACTCCAACCAACAAACAACCCCCAAAAACCCCTAAACTACCAGTCTCCCCTCAGAAAAATAAAAAACCACAAACCACAGAACACTCCCAAAACCAAGAGTTTAATAACACTGAAAGAAAAGATTCAGTCTGAGTCTTTGTAGCTTGCCTGAGAGAGAATTTTTTGACTGCCCTTAAAACCAAAAGAGAAAGTTATATTTTCTCTTAATAGTTCTATCTGACATGAAGCCACTATTTCTAGTGACTGAAAAGATGGCCACAGATAGGCACTGCTCCTCTATCCATTGAATTCATTGTTCTTTCTACATCCTGAGTTAGTACAAACAGTGAAAACCAACAAATTTCAAGACGAGGGTTAGGCTGATAAACGGTTGCCCCAAAAAAGCCAGCATCGTCCCACAAGTCAATGAGTTGGTGCTGAGTTCTGAATGCAGCTATAACTTCAAACCTTTTTATTCATCTGAGCATAGGAGTAAAAAAATCTAAATCTAAAAAGCGAATGAACAAGTCACAAAGGAAACATAGGAGGAAAAATTGGGTATTTAATGTAAGATACAAAGAACATTTTTAGCATTAAAAATGCATGAAGAGAAACATCAATATCAGTTCATTACCTTTCCCTTGGAAAACGATAAATACAAATGTCTCATTTGTACTTTGTTTGTAGTCTGATTTCTACATACAGAAGGATGTTTTTATTGCAACATCAGCTCTGTTTGATCACACACATTTTTGAATCATTCTTATTTGGAATGCAAAAAGAACTTGTTATCTGCTCAAAAGCTACTCTAGAAGAAATTCCTTTTTTTTTTTGTCCTGACAAGCAACTTTCTTCTGTGCTTATTCCTGTACAGCTACTTACCAAAGAAGCTCAATTTTACAAGGAAGAACTGATTACAAAAAAAAAACCCAAAAAACATCTAGTGTTTATGAAGTATAATTACATTCAGAGAGCTCAATAGAAAACCTCATGGATCAAAACACATTAGTTCAATTATCCAAGTTTCAAGTCCGATTACAAATATTCGTGTGAAGATAATTACAGTGCAGCTGTCAGTTCTAAAAAGGCCTGCTGTACATAATGAATTGTCCTCCTATGGCTTATGGAATGAAGGGAAGTGTTATTAGCCAAGTTTTGTAATAGACATATTAGAGCAGGAAAAGTTATCTCTCACTAAACCAAAAAGGACTGAAAACCAGTCATCTTTATGACAGAAAAAGCAGAAGTTTAATAACATACAGTAATGTTAATTTAGAATTTGCCATCCCAATAATTATGCTTTCATAATGGGTGTATCTCTTCAAGAAGAATGACTAGATGTGAATTTCTAATTATAAGGACTACAGAATATGTCATACAGACTCTAGGAGGAAATCAAAGCAGCACTAAGTTCTGAAGATGTTGTTAAGATCCAGAAGAAATTTCACTAAGATGGAATTTGAATGCTCTTGCGGTGATCTGTCCCTCTGTAGAACCCAAGGGAAGTTGTATCAACTTAATACACACTTCATTTAGAATTTTTAAACATTTGAATGAAAAAAGCCCATTCAGTCCATTAGGAAAATTGCTCCCCACCTATGTGTGTCTTACAAACCTAATTTAACACTGTGGATTCTTTTGGAACCTCTCTGGACATGAAGTAAAATGTTTAAAACACAACGATTTTTAATCAAATGAAATGGATGTGGGTGGGCAAGCCACTTCTTTCCCAGTGTCTCACTTTTTCAGCGTGGTGAAAAGCAAGAATAATACTACTGACTTCTTTTTGTAAAGCACCTCCAGGTCTGCAGGTAAAAAAATAACTTAAAAAATTTCATCTCTCTGTTAAATCCAGATATAAATCCAGGAGACATTAAAGAGAAATTTTCCAAGAAGGAGAAAAGGTCCATATTAAGCTTTTCTCACCAGAACACTGGACCTTTGTTAAGAAAAGCTGACTGCTTCTGAATGCATTTTCATCAGCTCACTAAAGGGCACTGGTACAGATCTGCCTCTTCCTCAGACTGCCCATTCTGTCCCTGATCCAGCAATGTACTTCACATACTTTTAACTGAAAACATGTCTCTTATTCATTTTAATTGAAACTATTCAAATGTTTAATGTTCCCTCTCGTTAAGTCATTTGCTGGAACAGGAGCAGAGTTGCTTAGCAATGGGCAGTATCAGGCACACTATGTCTACCCATCTCCCAGGGGCCAAAAGAACAAGAAATTCTATGCCATATTAAGAGACTAAAATTCCTCTTTTGTGGCCAGGATTATCTATGAGCTGCTATTGTTGGTCATTCTTGCTCAAAAAAACCCTCAGATATTGCACCTGGATTCAACAGAAGATAACCAAGAAGATGGCTTATACAAATGGCCCTGGAACAGTTTGCAAAAGAAGTGTGTGACATAAAGGGGAAGATTTGGAATGGTGCATACTACTTGTTTCTATCTTTGGTCACATGTAAAGAGATGAAAATTATCAACCTATTTGGTTCTTTGGTTGAAAGAATTTTTTTTGGCACAGGTTCAAGCCTTAATGTAGCAACCTCCAGACCTCAGAGTAGTATAATATTCAATCCCTGCACAGATTTGGTTTCAGTTAAGCTGTAGTCTGCTCTTGTAGCAGAGAGATGTAGAATTTGGCTGCAACATATTCTGAAAGTACAGTCAAATTAAGCTCTTTGGTGTACCACATAATCACAAATAATTATTGTATATATACTTGAAAGCATATTCTCGTTATATTCAGCACATGGAACTCCCACTGACATTAATGGGAATTCCATGCCTGAATGTAAAAGACACCCATGCGTGTGGGTTTGGGTTGTGTGTTTTTCCCCTATTTTTGAGAGTCATGATAATCCTGTAACGAAGGCTTAGTCTTGGGCCTTGAAAGACCTGGGTTTACTCTGCTGCTAGGTTCTTGTGAGACTTCAAGCAAGTTATTTCATTTTTCTAGTCTCTGTTCCACAAACATTAACAAATACAATACTACTTCCTCACCTCACCCCTCCTTCTTGCCCTCTCTATCTCATCTTCCTTCCTGAAACTCTGGACTTAGCCTGCAACTTTTCATCTGCTTGTTCTTGTGCATGAGGGGCAAAGATTTCACTTGACTATTCAAAGCACTATCAGAGTAGAGACAATAAAAATAGTCTTGTAATGATATTGAAATACATGTTAAAAACCCTGAACAACCACCACATTTGGAAATGTCAAAAGAAATTTGCTTCAGACTTACAGAAAAAAATTCTGCCCTCAGTTGGTGTCTAAGGCCACTACACTTTCAATATTTGCCCTACTGCTTTCAAACAGTTTTTACCAATTGTCACAGGTATCAGCATTAGATCTAAGAGAGAAAAAGCCTTTGATTGTCAGTTGATTATCTAAAGGCATAGGAGCCAGTAAACACACAACAAAAATCAATGACAGCACATGGCATAAATCCCAAGCAAAATACATTCTTCTAGAAGAAGTATTATTCAACTTGGGCAGAAAAAGTTCTCAAAAAGGACTATATCCTAATCTGTACATCCTCTTATTTGGCTTGAAAACATCCTGATAATAAAAAATATGCACAGGTATGCATTGACAGCCATTCTTTATGGTCCTCCAGGGAAATTTCATCTGTGTTACTTATACTTGGAGGCAAAAAGCAGAGATCAGCCCAATATTCATGAAAACAATAGAAGAGTATAGTTAGTACTGTTGGAAAGAACGTCAGTAAGCAACCTTGTTATTTGGTTAGCTTAACTCTAAAAAGCAGGAGAGAAGCCAGAACAATATACATTTGCAGGGGTTTATTTGGACAATGTGTTTAGCTGTTCGGTTGTTTCAGATATTTTTCCTCCTCAAATGCCAGTACTATTTTTTAAAGGCTAATCTCAGGTATTAAACAACAACCAGCTTAAAAAACGGTACAGTACATCTGAAAAGAGTAAACTGCTGGTGGGATTGTTTCTAGGAGGGAAGGGTCCATGGAAACTGCTGTTTAAGTTGGCAGGACACCTCTACTTCATAGTAGAAAAAATGTTCCTGTTATAAAACACTTCTCTTGTTAGCAAGTGCTGCACATAAAGGGGCAGCTGTACTTTGCTTACCTCACGTGTGACTCTTCCGTTGTTATCAAAGTCATACAGTGTGAAGGTCCATTCTTGCCTGTTATCTTCCTCTACAGACACATCACATTGCAATTCCTAAGAAACATGCAAAGAGCAGCTGATTACCTAAAGCAAAAGGCCTGTTTGCAGAGGAGACTCTCTGTAGAAGGAGGCTGCTTGCTTTCTGCCCTCCTCCTTCCTCTGTGGGAGGAAGCTTTCAGGATATGTCCCAGAGAGGCCTCTGTCCACCACAACGAAGAGGTTCCATCATAATCACATAACACTCCTAACTCTCCGGGCTACACCTCAGGGAATTCACAGCTTGCTTTCTACTACACTGTAGAAAACAGGAAAAAGGTACAAGAAAACTACTCCCTGAAGCTCTTGAAACATAGTAAGGTTCCCCACTAAAATATGAGAAGGAAAACTACACTTAACTCAGGAAGAGGAAGACCACAGAAGCAGATTCACAGAACGAGGTGGCCCACCACAGGGCCAGGAGTAAGGATTAATGCAGTATGGACACAAACCCCCACCAGAGAGACCCGTCCTCCACACAGATATCTGACAGGCAGAGGTTGTCAGAGTTAGTGCAGTACAGTATCATGCCACTGAAGCTCCTGAAATGGAGCCTGCCTTGGAACTGGCAAGAATGACCCGGGAGTGGTGCCTGGTCCTTGTTTTAACTATGTTTCTGAGAGTGTGATCTATGGAAAGCCTGAAAGAATCAATTTGTTAAAGGGGAAAAAAAAAAATCCCCAAACCAAAATCAAGAACAAAGGATGCACTTTGACTGACTCCAGTCACCTGGGTGCAAATCGTTTGCTGTCTCTCAAGGCCTGTGCAATCAGAATTATCCAGAGCCACAAAAAGGCAAAACAGAGAAGTTACAGTGCAATTAAAATGAAAGTCATTGTATGCAAGTAAAATAAACAGCTCCAAATAGCTTCAGCATGATAGACCTCAAAATACCTGGTTGATCTTCTGACTTGAAACCAATTCCCTACAGCAGTTAGGGGTACCCGTCCCCTGCCGAGTTCAAAGGCAGCCTCCTCTCAGTTGTAACAAGCCGGGCTGAGAGCTGCCAAGTGCCCCACACTCCACTGTGGAAACACGGCTTCGTATTACACAAACATTCCCGGCACCTTTAAAAGCAAAATCACTTTCACCTCAGATTCAGACCTCTTGTCACAACACTTGCGTTTCTGATTCTTTTACACCTTTGAAGCATTTACCAGTCTCTTAGCTCCCAGCTTACATTGCTGGAAAACTTTCATTTGTAGAACAAGGGAAAAAAATATCAATACTTGGTTTCTTGCCACATATTAATACTTCCCTGTCCCACATTGCCTAACATAACATCTTTATGTGAGGATGTGCTCTGCTTAGTTAAGAGTCATGGAAACCTTCCCTGCATTAGTCACGGTGCCTAGAACCGAGTGCTAACCTTTATGGCATGCCAAGAACTACTTGGGAACAAATGCAGACTTTGCTAGTACAGTGCAGTTCCAGCTACTCTGGCACCAACCATGTTGACAGGTGTCCTCCAACGTTCAAATGTCAAGGCACTGTTAATTCCAATTTATCATGTCTTTCCTGTCTGCAAATGTCTGCTAGTCGAGGTAGAATAGAGAATGTGCCTAGAAAAAGAGTTATAGCTGTGAAAATTCAAAAAAAAGAAAAAAAGAAAAAAAAAAAAAAAAAGAAAAGTCACCTTCCCCAGAAGGCACACAAGGAACACCTGAACTACCCATGGGAAACCTACCTCCCCTTAATCTGCTTTAAAACAATAAAAATTAAATTGTACCAGACCGAGAGGGAAAAGAACAATTAAGCCATGCTGCAAGGTGGCTGCATGGCCTTTTAAAAAGCAATTGAAGAAACACAAAGCTCATTACTTAGAGAGGCTGACAGCACCGAAAGGCAGAAGTTTGCCAGATCTGCTGGAATGCAGAGATGAGTATTTGTGCTGTTTTTTGCTGGTACCAGAACATCATCCTCCTCACCAGACAGACAACCCACTAGCTGGGTGACTGCATGTTTCCATACTCATATTTATGAAAACACTCCCTATAGAAACAAAATCTGCCAACTACACACAATGTCTGTCAGTTATATGATGTTTGCACGTCTACAAGGAAATAGCCCATAGGAGTCATCACCCTCCTCCTCCTCCTGCCATGTGATCAGATGGATTTCCCGGGTAGCAGGTCAGGGTTATTTCACTTTGGAGACCTGTGCACAGAAGACCAATCACTGCAGAAGCTTTCACAAGCATCTTTTACATTGGGCAGATTTAACCATGTGCAATAGTCCATGAAAGTCAATCTAAAGATTTAAAAATATGGTAGCTGGCATAACAGATAAAGGGTTAAACTGAAAGCTTCTTCTTACTACACATTTCAGATCCTGTAGAGAAATAATCATCATTTGATTCTCTCCAAACCTGGAAGTAAGTGCCACTTATCACCTCATAAGGAGCACTAATAGTAAGGCACTGATTTGTGCCAGTTCTGCTGCCTCCCATACCCATTACAAACATTGGGAGCAATAAACATGCATCAGATGACACTATTTGGTCCACAGGTTATTTTTCTACCATAATTATGTCAGTACAGTGAAACTTTAAAATACAAAGGACTTACTTCAAATTTCAGTTGCTTCTTGGAACTTGTGCGTGTGTCACTTTCTTTTTCTGCTTTCTTTTCATCTCCACTGCAAACTCCATCTGTCTTCTCTGGAGGCAAAGCCACTGCGAAAAGCATATTTAAGAAAAAATGCTTATAAGGAAATGTCAAAGCAGTCTCATATTTGCAAATCTGTCTTTATATTTAGGGTGAAATTGATATCAGCAAACTTGTATGAGAGGATCATTATACTTGATTTGCTTTTGTGTTCACTACACATCTGGGATAATTTCGGCAGACAATCTACCAACAGCTTTTGGTACACAGCCTCTCTTACAAACATCACTAGAGTCACAGGAAGTTCAAACACAGTATTATGAGAATATAAAATAGCAGAACTGTTACTGCAAATAAGTTGAATAATTTGCAAAATATTGAAAGTTTCTGACATACTGCAAAAACCCATCACATTCACCAGCAGTGAGTGAAGTAATGAAGCTGAAATAAAGTACTCATTCTGTTCCAGTTTCACTCTTCAAACACGTACAAAGCTTAGTACCTTCCCAGAAGGTAACACTACCTGCCAAAAAGGTTAAGCTGCATATTTTCAATGTATGAAATAGCATACTTCACTCCAGTTTCAAGTTAAAACATCAGGCACTTGCATAAATCAATAGCACACATAAAGAGCATCAATATTAATACCTATCACAACATATCATAACATATATCAGATATATAACAGAAAGATATATGCTTCTCATGTGGATTAAAAGACAAATGCCTAGAACTTAATAGCTGTTCCTTTGGCTCCTGCAGGGGCATTCAGCCTGATGAAACCCTATACCTGAAGAAAACTAATTCTATCTTCATTAGCATTATGAAAATATACACAGACTTTTAACCCTACTCTCAGACCTTTAGGCGTGGTTTTTTACACATCCACACACCTCTGCCAGCGTTATACCCATACTCCATTACATATAGCAGCAATCCTTCCAACTCTCCAAAACCCAGCAATATTGCAAGAACACAGGTCCTAAAGTCAGCATTTCCTCCTCCTGCCTTGCAACATTTGCATTTACCCAAAGCCTTTATCCTAACGCTATGTTAGGAATTGTTTCTTGGGAATGCCTTTGTCAGTAGCATCTCTTTAAGTGCCACTTCAATCAAGTCAGATTCCTTACAAAAAAGGTGACATGATCCCCTCCAGTTCAGGGTGACCTGTTTCAAACTGGGTTTACTGGTTCTCCTGGTGTTACACACTGCTGAGCTGCCTACCAACCATTCTTCCTGGAAAGCAAGTCACTAACATGCTAGAAATTAAGATAGCCTATTAGTCATTTGCCACGACTTACTCTCATGTCTAAAATAGAAAAATTAGCTTCAAAAAACCAACCAGCAACGACAAAAAAAAAACCCCACAAAAATCTCGCACAAGTCCCACCATAGCTTCATACTGTCAGAAATTCCACAAGATTTCTGCCACAACATTCACACTGTCACACTGCAATACATATCACAGTCTCATTTATTTATTTAAATTTAACATCATTGTATTACTTTTGTTTGTTTGTTTTCACAACTGTGGTATGCTATACAAGATGGATGTGCAGTAAATAAAGGGGAACGAAGTAGAAATGCTGACCTTGAGAATTTCCTGTCTTTGATACTTACTGGTGGTTTTGATGTTATACTAACACCAGCTTCCCAACACACACATGTAATTTGCATTATACCAATGCAATGGTGTTTATTATACACATACTGACATGTTGATATACTTTGATTTCTACTCCAAGTCATGCTAGGATTCCTTGCACCAAACATAAGCTAAGCAGGAAGGTCAGACAAAGGAAGACAAAGCTGCTTCACAGCAGTTTCTTCCCTGATTCTTTTAACCTGACCTTATTGGATGAGCAGGGACTGTTTCTTAGGAGGCTTTTGTATAGTATTTATCATAGGTAAGACAGGTATTAAAATAAATATTATTTCCAATACATAACACTGAAGTATATCTGAAAAAGTGCCATTTGCTTTATACTCACTTTGCCCATAGCTAGAACTCCACGTTCCTGGAAGTTCAAAGCTGAGGCCACAAAAAGACCCCCATACAACAAAAGACAACATTTGTTTGTCTACTTTAGTCCAGCTTTGTTATTTCATTCTAAAATCAACACGAAATGAAAAGGTAACCTGGGTCTTCATAACAAGGTCAGTTACAGTGATAATGGTTCTTCATAGCTATTGGACACACCCCTAGATTTTCAGTGCCTCATTTGTACCAGTGATTGGTTCTTCACATGCACAGTTATAACCTGATAGAAACTTCTGTAAAAGAGGCTTTTGCAATCCCTCACAATCTTGCTCTAGGGAATGTGAAACAAATGAAAGCTGGGCCAGTATGACCCCTAGCTTCATTGGGACAGTCAACAGCCATTTGCAAAAACATATCCACTCCTGTTATCACACATTCTTTTAAATGTTTAAAAGTACATGGTGGCCAAAAGACTTCTACAGTTGTCTTTTATCTGTTGAGGGTCAGCATCCCAAAGGGTAACAGCATGGCAGACTGCACTAGGCATAGCATTGCGAGGCAGATCCTGCATAAGGGGACTATTCCCTGCCACAGCGCTCTTTGTTGGGTTTTCTGTCAAAACAAAGTGTCTTGGAGAGAATTCCCTCCTTTCCACCACCATGCTCCTGCACTGTGCTGAAAGGCACTAGCATGTGCACAGAGCACCAGAGTTCCCCAGTCCACCAGGTGCTTCAGAGAGGAACAGCACAGTCACCTTCTGCTTTCAGGAGCAGCCCTTCCCTTGGCACAGTTAACAACCTTTCTGGATGCACAGTTCCTGTGTTCAGATAGGAAGCTTTCACTTTAATGTATAATTTATGTAACAGAGGAAAAAATGTGCACTGACAAATTAGTCTTCTCAAAAAACAAGGGTTCAACTATTGGGGAAGGAGGGGATACATCTTGCAGTACACTCCTTGAGAGAGTTTAAATACTGTATGCCAGAAATTATCCTCTTTGAGCTTCGCTGACCTTTGATCTGAAGAACTTATTGGCCTTGCTGCTCTGGGGAATTATCCTTTGAAATCAGTTACTCATTTTGGAGCTCAAATGAAATGGGGAAATCTGGTGATCTCACCCTGATGTCAAGTTTCATTCAGCAAAGAAAAATGAAATCTAACTGAGGAAACTTTAAAGGGCAATATGGAGATACTAAAATAGTATTTACAAGGGATCAAATAATGTGTCTGTGCATATATCCCCATGTGCCTTATCCAAACCCAATGAACATTTAAAAATATATACTGTTTTGTCTGAGAAGTGTTTGGTATCTTGCTGCTATACTTAGTTTTGGCTATTGATATGTGCTCAATTTCATGAGAGATACAAACACATGCAGAGTCTACATATAAATAAAATGAGAATGTCTGCTTGGGACACTTAAAACTGGCAGCCTGTAAACAGAGATCCACCAGTGAGCCGCATGCCAAGGTTCAGATATATTCACAATGTGAACTTCCTTTCAGCTTTGCCAATGATATTAAACTAGACCAGACAAGATAGCTATCTCAAAGGAGTGTGGAGAACTAATAGACTTGTGTTTCCAAAGTCTAGGCCATCAGAAATAGGTCTGCATACAATGCATCATCTGTGCAAAAATACTTACTTACCTCCCTGCTCAGATAACAAGTCCTGACAAAACGAACGTGCTACATAGACAAATACACAGAGAAACATACCCTTGTTGTGGGAATCCACAACTGGAGGGAAAAAAAAGAATGTGTATTGCTTCTCATGGGAATAACCATATGCTCTCAAAAACAATGTTCCCTAACAGGATGTTTCATGAATTGAAATATTGCATATGTTTTCTTTATTATGTTCTTTTCTTGTTCATTATTAATGGTCTTGTATTCACTTCTATAACCTTAAGACACTATAAAAATGCGTCTGGACAATATTCGAAATTGGAAAGACAATAAAGGAAAAATATTAACTTGGAAAAATTGTGAAATACCATTCTTTCACGAAAAACAAACTGACTGGCTTAAGTGTACTAGCAGATGTTTCTCTCTACAATTGTTAATTACTACCACCCAATTGCTCATAATTGAAGTGGGGGAGGAAAAGAGTGAGAGAATGAACACCAGTATAAGGATATTAAGACTCATCCCAGAAGATTTAAGTCTTTTTTTCAGTTTTATTTTTTCATTCCCAAGGAAAGGGGGTAATAATTCAAAATGCTCCTTAGGAATCACCAAAATATCCCAGAAATGAGGTAAACTGATTGCTGTACTCTGTGTATTGAATGAGGTTAGAATAGTAAGCTTCAGGCAGAAAAAACATTTTTCTCTTGCCTCTATCCCACATCTGACAATACGGGAGAAAACACCAAAATAGAGCTGCACTCAGGTGGAAAAGTGACTTTAAATTTTCACCCTCACTCAGGTGGCGTGTCATTCCACATTTCTCAAAGGCTCATTCCAGCAAACGACCATGTTCTTTGTCAAATGATCTGCCTTCTCAAAGTAAGGGCAGCTTCACTCTAGTTTTCAACTGTACTTTGCGTTTTAGTCAGATGGATTAACAGGATCTTGAGGCCAGAAGCAAAGGGTGCAACTCTGATGAATGTCCAAGTCTAGGCTACCAACTCTAAATTTTGCACAGCAATTAGGAGAACTCAGGCTAAATGGACAAACAACTTCAGAACCTCTTTGGAAGGACAGCCATTCCAAAAGGTACATGATTGTTGCATCACCTTAATTCAGAACTATGGGAGATGCTGTGCAATTCCACAGTGGTGAATTATGACTGGACATTACCAGTGATGTCTTAACCCTACCTTAATGTTCGTTAGGGTCATTACTGAGAGAAACCAGAGTAAAGATAAAGCTGGAGAATTGACAAAAACACCACCTATGAAAGCCAGCACCTGCCATACATGAAACCAAACCTTTGAAGTGAAATACTCTTAGCCTTGCTCTCGTGTTGGATAGACTGATTTCTACAGCAATTCTTTAAAACTACTACCAGAAACAAAGGGACACAATTATCTGTACATGGGGAAAAGAACAACAAACCACACACTAGAACCTGAGACTTGTGGGGGAGTAGGATAAAAGCAAAATTTAAAAACTACCTATTGAGACAAGGAGGTCAAGTCATAAGCACTTCTATAACAGGTCAAATTGAACTTCAGCAGCAATATTTGGTGGAATTGAGAGTCAAAGAGCTGGCTGAGCTCAGTGGTAAAATTCCTATGGACATCAACAGGGTCAGGGTTTCCCTTCCAATTTACAGATCTAGCAGATGCAGCAGAACTTAGAGACTATGAGAACCAAAGGGACAGAAAGAGAATTCATTTCATTGTTTTATCTGAGGTCTCTGATGTCTAAGTTGTCTGGTTCTGCCAACATTTTTCTCATTGTAAATCAGGTTTGACAAACATAACTGACATTCCTCACTGACTGCGCAACAACCAGAGCAATAACAACCACATTTGAAAGTCTAAATTGAGGAGAAGTCCTTTATTAACAATTACATTCACATTCAGATTTCACTTTTAAGTTCTCCTGGAGGCCATGGATTAAGAAATATCACCTCCATTAAGCCCACTTTGTTTTATTCCACTGATTTGATTGAAATATATCCCTGATGGAGATAACTTTGTTTGAGCAAAGGCCCTCTTCTCCAGTGGCAAATGAACATAGGGAGAACGGGATCAGGGAGGAACATTCCTGTTCCACAGCCACCAGAACAAGCACACAGAAAAACAGACTCGTCCTGAGTCAGTGCCAGACGCATAGATTCAGCTTTCCCTGTCTGAAAGCTGAAGCTGATGGATTAGACACACCCTTCAAAACAACAAAGATCAAGCTGCCTTCTATGAAACTTACTGTAGGGAAATTAATTGTCCATTTTATGTCCACTGGGACAAGTCAAAACCAATTTAGAGGAAGCTGTACTAGCAGTGCCTCCTACCAATCTGGGATGGGTACTTCAACTTGAAAATATGGAAAGAACACATGTGCTTCTATTTTGTGGTTTCTTGTTGACAGTCACAACACAAATTAAAGGTTCAATTGCACACCATAGAGGAAAAAAAAGAGTCACAATGTCACAAGACCTCCTGCCAGCACCTGACCAGGAGGAGACAGGGCAATGATAGTGACTCAGATCTTGTGACAGCTTGCAAAAAAAGAAAAAAAAAACCAAACCAAACCCCAACAAAAATAGACAACCAAAATATGTTTTTAATATTCAGGCATGGTTCTAACTGACAAGACACTACTAGGACAGTGAGGAACGGCTGAACTGAAATGCACTCAAAAATTCAGAGAACAGTTTCTCTCCTGAATAAAACGTAGTTAAACTCACAGGTCTGTGCAATACAATCTCCCTTAAAGGTTCAATTCCTTTTGCCAATCCCAATAATTTGACATTTCTAAGTAGAAGTATTTCCAAACTTTGATGCAGATTCACAGGTTTCTATCTAGGTCTGGCTTTATTGGTTTGGTGGTTTTGGGCTTTTTTTTTGGTTGTTATGTTGGGGACAAGGGGGTGGATTTTTTACTATTTCCTTACAAAAAAAGTTTTGTACTCAAGATGTAGATACAAAAGATAATATGGTCTCTATCTGCTAGCCAGGGTGTAACTCTTATATGCTTAAACACTAAAGCTAGATTTCTCACACTCTCTCTGGAGTGAGTTTGCTGAATTTTGCCAGATTATGATTCCCTTTTCCAATTAGTTCCCCAACTGGCTGTATTTCATCAACAGAAACTGCCAGATTAAATGCCTTACTTGACCATCTTCACCCAATACACTTTGATGTTCAGTTCTCAAGCTTCAAAATACCTTTTGGATGAAGATCAGACAGCACTAAACAGAATTACTAATTAATTAAGCAAAGTTAAATTTTAAACACTGTTTGTTGTGTTAGCCAAAAGCCTGAACAGAGCAGTCTTTTTTTTTTTTCCTTCCTCATTGGAGATCAAAGAAGATCATTTTTCATTCCCCACCCCATCTTAAAAAAAAAAAAAAAAAAATAGGAGAACATGAACAGGGAAGAATCTCCATAAGCTTTGGTCAGAATAGTTCAGGATGATACCTGCAGAAGCAAGATTTTTGTTTGATCAGTGGACCTATCAAAACCCATATGAACAAAATGCAATCTGTGGTATCATTTCTACATGTTCCTTAAGTGAAAACTGTCACTGTCACATGGAGCACTTACCCCTTTCTTACAGTATTACATGTCCCTGAGGTTTCTGAATGGGCCTGTGAAGTGTTGAATTCTGCTACTGAGCAGGGACAGATGGAGACATCCACTGATCACTTGTGACTTAAAACAAAAGAAAAAAAGATCTCCCTTCTCTAAAGCTAGTCCTGTACTGATTTTGGCTAGTAACCAGTAACAATTTTGCTGTTAAAAAATCCATTCTCAGTGTAAGTTGCAGAGATGCATGTTCACATAGGATTTTCTATCTTAAATTTCCTTTGTCTTTGTCTCTTTGGATTTTTCCCCCATGAGACTCACAAGGGAAGAAAAAGAAGAAAAAACCCAGCCCCTGCATAACCCTTTCTTCAAATGAAGACCAAGTCGGTAATGTTGTTAATAATGTAGGCTTTGATATTAACTCGCTCCCATCTAACTTAGAGATTCAATAAGAAAATCACGTTTCTACCACCTTTGCTGTAATTACAGGGCCTCTAAAACTATCTGAACTGTAATTTTCAATTCATCAGAATTGCTTCCCATGAGGATGAATGTCACTCTGGCCCTCACAGAGCTAACCTTTTACAGAGAGCAATGTTGTCGACCCATGCTGTAACATCATTTTGGCTGTGATGGGTTAGTTAAACATCTGACAACTCTTTAATAGTTAATATTCAGTAGTAGGTTCCCATCCTCACAGCCCTACATATTACCCTGGGGAGGGGAGGAGAATGGAGACTGATCCACAAAACAAGAGAAGAGCATTATTGTGATTAATATTAGTAGTCCAGCATATACATGTGCACATCTCTTTCCCTTTTCATATTTATGCATGGGTGAGGAATGGTACTGAGGTGATGCACCACATACTGCAAAACATGCAGAGAAATCAATTGCATCAGGCCTTGACCCAATCACCTTGAGTCTGGAGAGTACACAGGATCTCATCAGAGAAACAACTCTTGCAGAGCAAAGGCAGGTGTCTGCACTATTACCAGTGGTAAGCAGACTAAAGACCTCAGCCAGAGATGGAAGCCCACACACTGCTCAAACACAGAGGAGGAGATGGTTTGGAGCAAGATTTGGAGCACCCTTTCAGGAGGAGCCAGCCCTTCCTGCTGCTGCACAGAGCCCACGTGTTTGCAACTCAAGATTCAGCTTCCCACTTTGAACGACCCCTTCGGTGGAAGATCCTGTAATATCCTCCTGGACATTGTCACTGTGAATTTACCTTCAGATGGAGCATTTTGAAATCTGGGCAGCGACAACTACGTGCTAGAGGGGCTGGGCAGCCATCCAGGCAGGGCACAGGTGCCTGGGACAGGGCAGCTCCCAGGGGGTCCTGCAGGGGCACAGGGAGCAGATTAATCCACATCCCACTTTGCCAACAATGTCCTGCTACATCTCCACTCTCTTTAAAGGCTCCTCGAAATAGCAAAACAAGGGTCTGCAGCACCACACTTCAGCTTTATGCCTCCACATCCTTAGGATGGACTATAACTCCCTCCTAAAAATATCTTTCATGAAGAGTCCAGGGCTGCCTTGGCTTCCCTTTGCAACTCCCGTGCCAGCACTGAGCCCTGAGCGCAGCCCTGGCTGCCAGGCACAGAAATGCTCTCCACTCCTCCAGAGCCCTCCGAAAATTCCTTGGGTAGTGGCTCTTTTACTTCTGGATATTTCGGTTTACAACTACTACTCCTTTCCTCTCTTTCTGTCGCCTTTACAGTTTTAAATCCTTTTTGGTACAAAGTTGAGAACTCTGGATGACGTATTTTATTGGTGAAAGGATCTGGATTGCTGGATCAGATTTATAAAGCAAGAAAAAACTGATTGCTGGTAGGTTTGGGGTTTTTTCTGGTAGACTGGGGGTTGGGACTTTCCACCTAACAAGAGCAGCTGGACTCCAAGCTCTTTCAAGAGCAGAAATGTTGCTTCAGGTTCATTTCCACAACCCCACAGTGCTGCATTTATTATTTGCTTTTACTCACAAACTAGTTGTGGTTACAAAAAAAAGCTTGTCTTCCGAACAAATGACATTTTATCTCTTTCTCCACAGGAGAATAAGGTTGACTGCTACTTGTGCTTTGAGGTTTGGCTATGATTGAGATGAAACATCTGTTAAGAAAAAAGGTGTGGGGGGACTTTTTTCTGCTAAAAATATCA
Source organism: Callaeas wilsoni (assembly GCA_013398955.1). NCBI lineage: Eukaryota > Metazoa > Chordata > Aves > Passeriformes > Callaeidae > Callaeas > Callaeas wilsoni. Next base: position 27,779 of record VWPU01011001.1, read on the forward strand.
TGCCTTTTTTTTTTCCACCAAACTTGAAACATGTGATGAAATTCAACTTTTAAAATATAACCCTGGAGCTACTTGAAACTATGAAAGTCTCCTCAGTATCTGAGGCAAGTCAGAATTTCCACTGTTCAAGCTGGGCTTTTATGAAGAGCAGACTTTAGAAAAACCTGTAATCTGTCTAGGTAACAAAGGGCACTTGTTCTGCCTGGTGAGGTAAAACTTTGGGTTTCTGTAGCTACTGCAGCAGAAGTGGAGTTGAAACACACAAAAGCACCCTGACTGATACACACTTTGAATTTGGAACAGCAACTGGCAAAGCAAGATGCTTGTCATGGAAATTGCCTCCACAGCTCTGCATTTACACACCTGAGCGTTTGCAAGGTTCAGCGAGTTGTTGTGGCTAAACTCCCCCAGCCCAGGGCTCAGGCTTCTATCAGGCAGGCCATGAGTATAAAACAACGGCTCCCAAACTCGGTCCCAGAAATGCAGGAACTATTCAACCCTGCCACAATGTGTGTCCACGTGAGACACGCCGAGGTATGAAATCCCTACGGGCAGGAGAGAAGGGCCTTAACAGAATCATGCACATGGCACCTAAACAAAAAGCTTTTGCAGAAAGCCACCAAAACCCCAGCAAAGGCAGCACTCAAGCTCAGATGCCTGGCTCTGTCACAGGTCGCCGAAACACAAGAAAACTTGCAACATCAGGAATATTTGGGAGTTGCAGCAGGACATATTGCCTATTAAATGCAGTTTTCAAGGTCTCTAAAAATGAGTGCAGTGTTTCATGTAAAGGCAAGGGATCTGAAACAAATATGTTGTCTTCTGAAATATCAAAGGCCAAAACTTCTTTCAATTATAAGGGAAAAAGCTGGAATAATTCTAGGAACACCAGCGTGAGAGTATTATCTAGTCCAAAATCTTTGACTGGAAATATGCACTAGCTTCACACGAGTAAAAAAAGATAGAAAAAAAGAAAGAAAAGAAAATAAAAGAGAGAGTCACAAGAGAATCAGAGAAGAATGGCATTTTGAATCACTTTTCAAAAACATATTTAATAAAACCTCCATGAACTGTGGTCAAAACTACAAGAAAAATAACTGGTAATAATCGTTGCTGGGAAATTAAAAGTAGAAAAGGACCTTTGTTCAAGTAGAATAAATGAAACCACTGGTATTCATCATGTTTCCAGAGAGATTGTTTTCAAACTCCTGACTTGTTCCCATATTTCATTCTTTGTTCTTGGTGGTGGATGTCCTGGGGCAAAGTTCAAGCACATTATTATCCTGCTGCACATGTACAGTAACGCAGCTTTATCTCCGACCGTGGACACGGGACCCTGTCTCACAGGTACCCCCGAGTCCATGGCTTTGCCAAGGCACATCCGAGCTTGCACCCAGCAGTGCCGAGGCAGGAGAGCACGCCAGCCCCGGGCAGCGGTGACCCAGCCCCGGTGGGGCCAGGATCTGGCAGGTGTGCCCGCAGGGTGGGCAGCTGGAGCAGAGCTGTGCACAGCCTGCCTGCTCTGCACTCAGTGTGACTGTGACCCAGCCCGATGAGCAGCTCACCCACCGCCAGGGAGCCCTCATCACTGAGGCCCAGCCCTTTCAAGCCACAAGCACAGACCACAAGCCTCACACCCCTGGCACCTATTTCTCAGTCCTGCTACAGGGTACCTTCCCTTAGGCTTCCCTCACTGACATGGGCAACCTGTTGGGTGCCGACAGTCTGCTGTGTGAGATCCACCACGATGCCTCGCTCACCTTTGGGATGCCACAGGCAAACCCAAGAGCCCTCCTGCCTTTGATGAGATCTCCCTGAGCTACGCCCTTTTGGCCTTTGATTCTTCTGCTTCCCACATGCACCCTGTGGTCTGGCTCTCACATGCTATGAGAGAAGCAGCTTAAGAGATCTGTAGACATAGATCTTTCAACAGGTGACTTTTTGCCTCCTAGCAAACTAGTTCACGACTACCCCAGAGCTGAGAATAAAAGAATATTCTTATTGTTAATTGATCATTTTTTAAATGATCACTCAGGAAGAGCATTAGCTTCTCCATGGCAGAAGGAAAAGTTACCAATCTTAGGTAGATGGAAAGAACATGGGAAACCAGTATTATTATAAATACCATGCACATAATATTATTTTAAAGCTTTCCATATTCACGATATTCATTAAGGATCAACTCTGGTTTTTTTGAGGTGCCTGTTCACTTCCCTATTATCATTTGGCTTTCTTCAGCCATCATAAAGAATGATGGCTTACCACTTGTAAGTTTGGAAGGCTTTCATGTGTACTGTACTTTGTAACTCTCTGTCACATTCTAAGGGACAGACATGGTTGCAGAAAATCCAAGCTTCAGTCTCAGCCTTGCCATGGTGCTCCTGAACCAAACATGCCACTTGCTTGTGTTCAATATAAAAACTTTCCAGCTGTGTAGAATGATCTGAACACAGAGATCCATGTGAAACTACTACTTACAGCAGGTATGATCTTCCCAGTCTAACACAGAGGATTATAACCCAGAACACCCTCAAACCACAGACAAAACACATCATCTATCACAGCTTGTCAGGCAGCACCAGTAGGAGCTGGTGCAGTGTCGGCTAAAGAGAGCAACACGCTCCATGCAACACGCAGGACTTGGGGAGGAGAGCACATGCCTTCCACACAGCAGCAGCTCACCGTGAGCAGGAAAGCTCACCCTCTGAGGTGTCCTAACAGCCCACTTTTCACTGCCTTTCTGTGCTCCGCTTGCCAACATGGGTGGGAGCTGTTAGACACACTGTAAAGGTTCATTTGGAAACATCTGGAGACCACTAACTCATTACACACAGGCCATGGGCAACCGTTGGATGGCAACGGTCTTTCATCACTACTGACCTGGCTGCACTTGAAACAGCAGCTCTAGAGGTAAAAGCTTCTGATCCAAATACCAACCCCCCTCAACTGGAACAGCTAATGTTAAGAAACACTTGTACAATTTTATATTTTTTTTTAAATTTTTTTTTAAAGTGCCTCATGCCGTAAGATTTTCCTCCCACTCATGGCAAGCAGCCTACCTGCTTCTTATAATTTCCTGGATCTGTGCACAACCACAGGAAAACTTCTGCTAATCCTACCAGTCTCATGTTCTTTGGTGACTTTTATTCTAACTGCCAAACTAAGCAGTTTTCTCTTGGCACTCTCCACTGCTCCTTCCTCCCCACACCCCCACGTCCTTCGCTGCTCCTTCCAATCCACAGTACCCCGCTTATCAGCTGCCAGCCTCAGCAGGGACCTGCTGCTTGTCACACTCTGGTGGCTGCTGCCAGTGGGTCACCCCGTGGCCGAAGACATTTTTCAGAGTTGTTTCATGTCATATTGAGTAGTAGGAAAGAATACAGCAGAAGCCTCTTGGGAGCTGAAAAAAATACCGCCAGCGAGCAAGTGATCACCAGTCTGAGGTGATCGCATAGCGTATACTCACGCATAGCAAATCTATGGTAAGTGCATAGGATTAGCAACAAGTCATTAAAATGCAGAGTTCCCATATAACATCCCAGAAGGCTGACCACAAGAGCACTTTCAAGGTAGAATTATTAACACTCTATTTGCAGTGTCAGGGATAAACAGGTATTTCGTTTAAGAGCCTGAGAGAAAAGAGACCATCATTTTCTGCAAAGCACCAAGCCTGTGTCAATAGTACCACAGAGGTAATAACAATGGTGCCAACATAAAGCAAATTTGCCTGTGTGCAAGATGCAATTTATCTATAACTACACTGGAATTTAATGTATATAAAATACAAAAAAAAATTTAAGCTTTAGAAAATAAATAGGCATTATAACTGAAAGTATTAACTACAGAGAGGAATGCAATTTGAAGTAAGTGCCTTTTATTACCTATTCATAGCTCAGCTTAGAACAATACATTAATTTATGAGAGTTAAGAGGAAGTATGGTAAAAAGTGTGTCCCAGACAAATAGAAGGTTAGCTAAAACTAGTGAAAATGCTTGTTCAAATTTTCCTTTGCTGACAAGTTTATAAACAATTTGGGCCCAAGTACCGTACCTTACCACCCTTCCTCTGAGCTGACAAGCTGACAAATATTCTTCCAATTACTAATTTTAGAAAAAAACTCCAGGAACTAAAGCCTTCACTGAATCTTTCCTGAATGGAGAGAGAGAGGAAAGGGAGTTATCTGCCACAGGAGCAGCCCTGCTGCAGGGTGCAATGGGGAAGGATGCTCCCCCATGCCCCCCCTGCCACTGCAGCCCCAGCAAAGGGAAGCGTTCACCTGGAAGCCAACGCACTCCCATCTCTGGGATGTCTGGGATCAGTGTGGAGGGGGAAGCACGTGCAGCTGGGGGGTCTAGGCAGGCTCTCAGAGCTGGGCATAAGATCAGCACCCTTAAACCGCCAGTTCATTCTTAGCTATTGGTTCCTTGCTTGCTTATCAGTTCTTATTAAAGTAAAAAATAACAATACAGCTCTTCATGCTGGAACACTGCTAACCACACCTCAGCTCCCACTTGACCACAGATTCCCTGGATGCTGGGGAGGAAGATGTGAAGGACAGACTGCACATATCAGTAAAAAGTTGAAAAACATATAACAGTGTTAAGAATAAAATTAATAACTTTTCTGTTTTGCTGAATACAGAATGCTTTAATTGCAGGTTTAAAAATTCCATAATGGCTTGCAAATATGTGAAAAGTGAAACAAGTAGCTCTTTTACAGATATGCTAGATTATTTTTCAGCAACAACACGTGCTTTGAACATGCTGGGGGGCTTTCTGATATTAATGGGCAAGAAGATGACCTGAATAATTTGTCCTTTGTGGTACCAGAACAGGGAACATCTTACATCTAGGGATTTAGATACATCTGTCTTGGGAAACATATAAAAAAATTGGTTTGTTGATTGAGGCCAAGCTCTGTCACTACTTTCAGCAGGGCTTTGGCTATCATGTTCAGATAAGGCACCAGGAAGGCCTGGATCTTCTCCAGTCTTCTGTTGAGAGAATAATAATCAAGATATCACCCTCGGCTGACAAATGAAAGAGGGAACAGATTGCTATCAGTGTAAGAGGCAGCTCCTCTGACAGCTACAGGACTAGATCGATCTCAAGAGATGCAAGATTTCTGATTAGTAGAAATACTTAGGTCATACTTTAAGAGAACAGTGACGTGAGAAATCACATAATTGCGTAAATAATTTGGACAATAGGTTAAGTATCAAGGTGAAGCTCAAAACTTCACTGTGAACGCCAAAAGGCAGCTGTAATCCCACGGGGCTCCAAAGAGCTTGTACTGGGACAAGGAAGAAATCACCTCTTTATACAATTGGTCTGCATCAGAGGACTGCATTAGGAGTTCCTTCCTGAACTGAACTTTCTGAAAAGTTTTTCAATGCTCAAGTGATAAGATGTACAGATGGAGAAATCTCAGTTCATTTCAGAAAGACATGGAGTGGTCAAGATAAGAAAGCTTTCCTGGTCTACAAGTTTTAGCTGCAAAAATTTCTAAAAGAGTCCAGGGAAAGGAGGTGAAAAAAGTTCTGTAAAACAAGAGCAGGACTCTCAAACAATTCATTAGAAGCTTACTTATGCCTAGAAGAGCCGAGGGAGAACTCGGATGTCATTACTGAGCACACAAATAGCTGATACCTTTGTGAACTACCTGCTTGTCTCCACGGCAGAAGAGTGACTTGCTGTTTGATCCTGCACCCAATTCCTGCCTGCCATTTTAGCTTCTCCACTGACACGAAATGGAAAATATCTCCCAATGTCTGTGCTAGTTTTTGTGACTTCTTTCAGAGCCAACCCCAGTCATTTAGTTTTGGCAACCCATTATTCTAGCTAGGGACAAGGAAGAGGAAATAGGAGCTCTTTTACCCCACATGTGAAGGGTGATGAAGCACATCCTTCCTGTGCAGAAACTGGGGGACAAGGAAGCTTGAGCATGAGACATTCCTACACAGCCACAGCAGGTTGCACAAGCACTCCAAGTTTGGCAAGTGGGAGGCTCTGAAATGCAGTGGGAAATCACTTGGAATGCAAGATGCAAATGAATCCACTACAGAACCTATATCCAGCATGCCCAATTGTTGTGTTATTAATGAAAGAGGAAGAAGGAAAACAGAGTAAGAGTAATATGAGACTGAGGTTTCCACTGGTGTCTCTTATCTAAGGAAATCACTGACCACATAAGAGAAAATCCAAAAATTTCAATTTAGCGACTTGCCCAGCAGCAAAATCAAAGGCAGGTGGGGGATATAATAGAGAATGCTGGTCAAACCGTTTCTTTCTGCACAGCACTCAATAAACAGAGTTGCCGCTATTGAGTTCTAACCTCTTGTCATGCAGCAACATTGAGTCAACAATCCGCTCTCATGGCTTAATGCTTTTGATGTTTACTTTGTTCTTTGTATAGTTCAAAAGAAAGCACTAATGCACCAGTCCTCTTACCAAATACAATCTTAATCCCAGAATCCCGAGCCTTTTGCTGTTGGCCAGTTAAGTCTGTTAAGACGAAAGGATTTGATCAAGCTTTACATAACAACACAGAAGTTAAATCCAGCAAAGAGAGTTCTTTTTATCTGTACTGCTCAGACTGCTAAGAGGGGGAAAAAAAAGAGAGGGAAGGAAAAAAAAGGTAATGAACTTGGCTATGTAAAACAAAATAAGGAATTCAATTATTTCTCTTATTGCCACTTTGTCTTTTCAGTGAGAGTCTTCTAAAGAACTTAGATTTATTCTCCAATAAAGTTCCTGAGAGAGAAGGCTCTAACGTTCTCCCAAACCAAACTGTAGCACTTGCTGTGCTTTTTTTGCAAATCTGAGAGATGTTTCTTTTCCATCCCTACCATGTATTTATGAAGAGAGAATACAGTTCACTGATGCACGGTATTTGGTAGCGCGTGGTACTTGCCATTCATGTCCTTTCTGAGCTTAGTCTAACCAACCATTTTCTGGATTACAGATCCCTGTCTCTGAAGCTGTCGGTGATTTTGATGTTATCTTATGACACGTGAGCATATAATCATGCAGCTCATGCATTATACCAGTACACATGTAAAGATCACAAGGCAGCAAAGTAAAGGCAGAACAACTATTTTAGATGGAAAGATTAATCTATGTTCTAGAATATTAATTACATTTTCCCACAAAAACATTTCTATGTGGAGAAGAGGTATGACAGTTGCCATCTTGCACCTGAGAATTCGAGCTGTGCCCTATCAAAGATCTCAAATCATGTTTCAGCTTCACTTTATCCAATATGACAATTTTGTGCTAGTACTAGCACAATCATTAAAGTATGATGCAAGTAAAATGTTACACAAAAAGGATGCTTTAACACAATGCTTGTAGTACTGTCCGATAATCATAAGATTTTCAATATCTGAATGAAATAGGAAGTGGTTAACACTGCCCCCAGCATGGAAAGCACAGCCTGGAGATCTGAGAGCAGAAGGGATGAGGAGCAAGCTTTGACAACCTGCGTGCATTTGCCTGAGCACTGGGTGGGAACAGTCATCTTCCTCCCAGCTGGAAAGATGCCACAGAACAGCTCTTCCCTGGTGACAGCACACAAAGGATGGACCACTGCTGGTACCTAAATCTGGTCTTCACTACTCTGCTACTTCATAACAAACACAACTCATCAGAAGCAATAATGTGAAACTGCTGAAAGACTGAAATTACAGTTACCTAAAAGGTTTTACATGCTAATAAAAAGAATCTTGCTGCTGACTAGTTTGAAAATATTATATATTGAACATTATGTTTGGTATGCAAGATAATGCTACACAAAGAAAGAAATAATTAGAGGCAAGGAAAGATAGAATCAGATAAAGAAAATAAAATTATTCACCTTGCTGACATTTAATATCCTGTCTGAAGTAGCTTCTCCTATAATTCTAAAATTAAAATCCTACCCTTTATTAGCATTATGTCTTACTAAGGGGAGACTGGAAAACTGTGAAGTTAAGTACAAAACCACTCAACAAACACAGACTCCATCATGCCAAGTATGTTTGCCTTTGTGATTAACAGTAGCCTACAAGCACCAGCTGAAATTGAGTTCCTATGTCATGGCACATACAAGACATGCAGTCTTGGTAAACCACAGGGATGAGAGACACTTGGAATCCAAGAATCACGGTACTAACACATTGCACAGGTAAGGAACTGGAAGGCAGGCATTCTTAATGGAGAATCTTTCATGTTCAGTTTATACAAAAGCTTCTAATACCAGAAACAAATGATTGGATGATAAAAGTATAGACATTTCCAGATTAAGCTTGAGATGGTTCATTACTCTAAATAAATCTGGCATGTTTTTTCCACTAGTGTATAATATAAATCCAGTACACAGCCCATGCAACTGCTTGTTATACTAGAGAGTTTCTGAAGTCTCATTTCCTTGAAAGGAATGAGCAACAAATTCGTCTCCTCCGTTCATGAACCCCCACTTGTCCCTGAAGCTCAAGGTACCTTGGACGTGTTCTCTGGCAGAATACAGCCTCTATACTCACAGGCACCAAAGGTCCTTCCCACCACAACGATTCCCTCTCCACTGCCTGATCACAGAGGAGCAGATGAGACAGGAATTGTCTGAGGCAATAACGATTCCATTCATATTCAAGAAAAATGTGTTGAGCAAGAGCCTCTAGTCCTTATTAGAAATTAACGTGGGAGTTTCTAAGGCTGGTTTGCATAACCCAGAAGGGAGTGCAGTGTCTCCCATAACCCAGTGCTAACAGTTTCATTCATCTGCCACCTCTGCCAGTGACAGTGACATTCACCACTCCTACTAAGGTCAAGAGAAGTATCTGCACAAAATGGTGAGACCTTGAATTAAAACATTTGGTCCCCATGATTCAACTGAGTGACTTTTTTTAGTATTAGTAGTAGCAGATACAGAAATAATACTCTATTTCCATCTTAACAGTTTTTTCAGGCAAATGACACATCAGTAGATCGAGAACTGCACTCTCAATATATGCATTCTCACACTGATTTATTCACTAACTTACTCCAGTACCCCTTTATATTAACCAAAAAATTTCATTCTTTAAATACCTTCTAGATGAAAGTGTTCATCACCAATAGTGTCTCTGTAGCCTTCCCCAGATAAATCCTGTTTAAAACAAAACAAAACAAATTAACTACAAATATACTACACATAAAGTCTTGAGGTGTTAACAATATGTATTTATAACATGAATGAGAACACAGAAACTGTTTTCCAGGAAAGAAGTCAAACACCTTATTAGTGGTAGTCAATGCATTTGGAGCTATTTTACAATGCTCTGGACATACTTCTGGACAAAAAATTTAGTGAAGATGAATTGACTATATAGGGGAAAGAAAAAAAAATATAATATTTAAACAATTTTACAAAGTAATATTCACTATTTCAACATTCTTTCAATCAAGCAAGATTAAAAAAACTCCAAATGGAAATTATAAAAGAGAAATAAGTCCTTCACTACCCACAGAGGAATGTTATCACTTGGTTCCACCAACAAACAGAAAACTTCCGTATGCCAGAGGTCACCCAAGAAAAGCAGATACCAGGTTCTGACAAGCTGCCTGAGCCTTCAGTCCTGAAATTAATGAAATTCTGTCAGCCCCAGTATGTCTAGAACAATACAGAAGCAGATGCCATAGATATGCAGACGAACTTATCTCAGACCCAAAAAGCATTTCTCCAGTGGTCCTGAAGTAGTTATAAAGAGCATCAGTGGGTTTTGGAGCTAATCCCAGTTACAAAGACTCTGAAGAGCGTTCTTACTCTTTATTAGCAAACCCTTCCAGCTCCATCACCCCACCCCAGCTAAACCACAAGCAATGGCAGCTATCCTGATGTCCTGCCTTCTCTCAGTCATTCCAAAGCTTTAGCACACCACAGTGTCACTGACCTTACTCTGCAGTCTGGCTCCCTGGACTCTCCACAAACACTCTCTGTCTCTGATAAAGTTATGGTGACAGAGAAGGATATGAGCCTAAAAAACTGGCGTGCTGCACCCACAGCCATTCCAGCTGCATCTGCAAAAACAGACCAGCAGCACAGAGCCAGAATTCCCAGCATCAACCTGTGGGCTGGAAGTTGACCTTGGAGAGCTTTTAGTACAAGATAAGGATAAGGGAGTAACCTGTGAAAATTAATGTCTGGTTGTATTCATTAGCTTTATTGTTAAGGAATTTGACCACGATAAAGGCAGTTCACCTCTTTTTCTTGAAAAAGCTGACAGAAGTTCTTTACCTTCCACATGCCCAAATGTTATTCTTTGAGATTAGTTATAACAGAGTAACTAAGCCACAAAAGCATATCTTAGGAATTCTTCAGTATCAATTTCTGCAACAGCATGTTAAAAATTAGATTTCGCTAACAATACTGGATACCTAGCCCAGAAACCCTGAAAATACTGTCACTGCATGAGCACAGCCACTGGAGTAAAGTTAGACCTTGCACGACAAATGTCTCTGAGAAATGCTGGCAAACTGGCCTGGAATGCTGGGATACAGCACAGCACAATGCTGCTATAAAAGCTGACATTCTGGATTTATCCTTCCAGGGAGCAAATCACAAAAAACTACTTTTGTTCCAGTAAAAAGGTCTCTTTTTCTGGGCATGTGCTGATTAATATCAATCATTACCTTAAAAATTATGGAAGGAACAAACACAGAATGAAAAGAAGACATGAAATGTTGGCATGACACATCACATTGCTGCAAGATGATGATCTTTTCAGGACCATCTAAAAGTTAGTATACTTTTGTTTGCTCAAATTCCCCCATATCACAATTTTCAATGAAGCTGTGAAAGCACACCTCTGCCTGCTCCCATAGATAATGATATATAGAAGTGATTCTGCTCTCCCACAATGCTAAATATTGAAAAACTGTTTCCTTTGGGGTTTTCTTCTGTTGGAATTCCTGCTCTCTTTGGAAAAGAATATATTTTCTGTTAACCTGGTCAGCAAATATGCAATAGGTACTTGTGGTGTATCTCTGAGCATACCATCTAGATGATAGCTCTCACCTCCTAAAGTTTTAGCTAAGCAAGCATTGCATCTGAGTATCAAAACTGCCTGTTAAAACGATGTCATTAATCTAATGCTCTATGAAACTCACAAGTTGTTAATTGTTGTGATTTTTCATATGTCAAAAGCCATCACTTAAAAATAAGCACACATTTGTTGATGAAAAATGCACTATCAAGTAACTCAAAGGAAAACAGCGGAAGACAGGGACTGTAAAACAGCAGAGTGAAGCATTAATATTCATTACACTAGTTTCCTTATTTCCTCACTTTTAATCATTACATGGGTCTTAAGCAAATATGTTTTATATTCCAGTTTAGTTTCACTCCTTCTCTAGCTCCTAGTTATTTAAGTTAAAGTAGTAAGTTAATGCAAGCAAATTTCCAGTAAGTGTTTCTGCCTTAAACCAAATTATTATAAATTAACACATTCTAAAAAGTGTTTTTCATGCTGTTGAACCATAATATAACTGTTAGACAGCACATAAATTGACAATCCACCCTGAAACTGATGAGAGTATCGTTTGAAATTTTAGTGATACATTTAAGCAGAATTCCTCAGCTCCCATTCAAAGGTATTCCTCTGTGAAAGATTCTGACATGTATTATCTTTGATAGGCAGACATGTATCTGCGAAGGGTGAGGGCAATTCTTAAGATTTTACAGGAAAAAAAATGCAGGAGAAAAAAAAATTTACTCTCTCATCTTATCATCATTAATGTTTCTGTCAAAAAAACCGCAACAGAGTTACCTGAATATTTTTAGCACCACCAAGATAGATGTTGCAACCTGGATAAACACCAAAAGGCACCTGCCTGAGAAAAGGTTTCTGGGCAGTGTATGTGAACTCACACAACAGAAAAGTACAAAAGCTGAGCAAGCATCAGAGAAAACATTTCTGACTGCAGCTCATCCTGCATAATATTCTCCCAGTAACCCACACAAATTGCCTTAAAGTGGATAAAACAGTGCATCTATCCCCAGCAACCGAAATTCATAAAGTGGGCTAGAGTGAAAGAAAAGAGTCAATGGGTAAAACAGAACACAGAGCTCAAGAAATTCTAGTGGGAAGCAAACACTACAGCCAGGGAGGAATATTTGACACTGGGGACAAGTGTATTCAAGCACAAAGAGGCCATGGGCTCGAGGGGATGAAAAAGCCAGGAGCAGCTCCGCATTGAGCCAGGCTCTGCACAGGGCCCTCAGCACCCACGCCATGGCAGGACCAGTGCCCAAGAGCAACAGCAACAACGTTTAGGTCATAGCAGTTGTATATCACTGTCCTGACACGATGCTTTAAATCACAGCGCTGCGTTTTCAGACTGGAACACTGAGTCATGAAACAACCAAAACCAGATGTACCCTGTGAAATGCTATATAAATGAGGTCAGCGAGCACTTGAAAGAATAAAGAAAAGAAACATTTACACAGAACGATTATTCCAGCATGCCATTGCTATGGGTTGCTGAACAGGAACCCATCTAGAGTAAGTGTCTCTACCTCACCAGGAGATTCCCAGATAAATAAGTTGGCCTCCGTTAGCTACCAACACAAATCACAGTGAATGACTAAGATTCAGGTTCAAACATGTGCTTCAAAACTCAGAACAGCTGGCTGCCTGGCCTGGCTAGAAAGGACTTTGTGCCCCATACATCCCACTCTGATAGGTGCCACTGTACTCAGCTCAGATTTAAGAGGGCGGGGGTGGAGAGAAGCATTAATTAGTGCAGCTCCCTCAGAAATGTTGCTGAGTAGATACATACACAAGGAGAAAAACAACCTTTAAAAGCTCCCACACCCCAGGGCTTCTACTCAGCTGGGTATAAGTCCAGCAATCGTCACTCGCATCTCACCTTCGCTGCGCAGATATCAATAAATTCTAACTCGATGAAATTTTAATTTTTTAACATCAACATCAGCATAACTGCCCTGTGCCGTCTTCTTACTGATACAAGTCACTGCAGACAAAGGCCAGGCACTCACTCTGGGGCTTCCAGCTATGGACTTCCTTCTCACAAGCCATCTGAAAATACTGCAATCCAAATACCCTTCATTCTGCCTACATCACCTTTGCTGGCTCCCTTTCTGCTTCTACCTTGAGGTTAAGCTCCTTGACTTCACCCTCCAGGCTCTGCACAGGCGTATTTGCGTCCTGCCTCCTCATCCCTACACCCACGGGTCACTCTAACCTTGCTCTGCAGTATCACCCCCTCGTCCTGTCCTGGCTCTGCCTTTCCATGTCAGCCCCATGAGCCCCAGCACATTTATGGCACACAGGAGCCAAAGCCACTGATTGCAACCAGAGCACGTATTCCAGCAGCCTGTGCCTGACCTGACACGGTGCTCAACACGGTTTTGCTCCAGTGTTAAGCACAGGCAGACACATCCATAGATGTATTAGATATTTCAAAGGATAACCTCTGATTTAAGTGGGTTATCATGATAACAAGCACATTTTTAAAGCTTGGGCCCCCCTACTCCTTGTATTACATCTCAAGTCAATATTGCGTTAATTAACATTTTTCTAAAAGGTGTTGCTCTTCTCAAGTAGAAACAAGTTGCTTTACTTCTCTCCTTCTACAAACGCCTCGTTAAAATACTTTGATTTAGCCTTAAGATACTGAGTTTTCCACATTTTGGCAGAAAATATGCACATATTTCTTGTTTAATGAAGTTTTTGTCGAGCAATCATATATACTCTTTTTTTTTTTGCACAACACATGCAGAATGACAAATCATCAACCAAAACCCTTTCCTCCCTATTTTTAACCATCTGACTGAAACATGAGTTTTTCTCTCTTTATTCTCATATTGGTGCAATAAAGTTTTGGAATGAGCAAAGTTGAAGAAATGCATTTCACAACAGGACTGCAAGGGACAAGATATGTGGTAATTCTAATGTCCTGTGTAGATTTTACGTGGTTTTAAAGTCACTGCCAACAAGAATGCTGTGTCACCTATGCACAAACTTCAATTCTTAATGTAGAAAAAAATAATCCCAAGAAACAGAGGCTCAAGAGAATGAGGATGCCCTTTGGCCTTTCAACCAAACCACTGAGGGCCTGTCAGGTGCCAAGTGGCCATTTTGAATGTTTCAGTCTCACTTACAGGAAGCAAGTTTCCAAAATAAGTCTGATTTTCCTATAGCAAGTCCTTAGTAGATTGAGAAAACCTCATCTATTAAGATGCTTCAGGAAACCCATCCAAATCCCAAAGCAGTCATTACTGTTTTACTCTATTTTTAGTCTTGTCCACTTGAAGCGAAAGTGGAAAAAGACTTTAGAAAAACAGTTGATGGGAGGAACCTTGTTCCCCTCTCGGTATCTGAAATTTCCCATGAACTAGAAACACAGCCATGAGTAACTATGATCAGCTCAAGCCTAGGCTTCAGCACTAGGAAGCCTACTGACACCTCAAAAAATGGTGTCGTTTCTTTTAGGCTAATGTAAGTGGAAGCAGATACTCAGTTATCCTGAAATGGTCATCATTCTTTAAACACAGGTTTATAGCAAGGCTTAAAACTTGAAATAAATAAGGAAATAAATAAAATAACTGTTCATAGTCAGACATACGTGGAGAGGCCACTGTGCCAGGTCAGCAGTTTCCATGCACAGGTCCCCATGCAGTCAAGCATACATGAAAGTAGACATTTATGCACATGATTTTGTGCAATCACTGCTTACAGGCAAAAGAGAAGAATGTGCTTTGGGCATGCATCTGGCCCTCCCAGCATTTGGAAATGAAGACTTCATTCTAATATTCTCTTTCAAAAATGCTTGAAGATCCCCCCCATAAACGTTTTCAAATAAACCGTACACTCCTGTATTACGGTATTCTACTTAGGACCAGAGCTTCCTTTCCTTCTCTGTTCACAAGTAATCTATAAACCCGGGGCCTTACATAGATAAATGTATATACGCCAAGCCTCGCTATAATGAAAATTGAAACCAGGTGAATGCATGTAAGAATTAAAGCATATAGCATACAGAAAAACACTAGAGCAATACACGTTTATGCCTTGCTTTAAGCCTAAAATTGTTCTTCTACAGCATATTATCCTTTTTCTTCTGCAGTCATGAGGTCTTGCTTTTTTGAAGTTGGCCATTTTGGATAATTTAATAATAAAGATAATTCACTAGGATGCAACATTCTGTAGAGAATGCATAAAGCAGCTCATACTTGAAGAAGTCAAGGTGACTCTAATTTTTAGACCCACATTAAAATACACAGTGCAACTGCAAATAATGTAGATTGTTCAGCAGAAGCAACAAGCTCAACTTCTATAATGTTTTTATTCTCTGAAATAAGAACCTGTTCTCCATCATTACAGAAGGGCTTTTCTTTTCCACCATGCATTGAAGCTTCTCTCAGATAAAATTTCTTCATAATAAAATCACAGCAGGTAGAGTTCTTAAGAAAACAGACTTTTCCTCTAAGGTCCATGACAGATGATCTTGGATGGGTTTAACTGCTGTGGCTCAGGATTTTACTGCCTTTATTCGCCTTGTTGGCCTCTATGCCCAAAGTTCTGGTCTTCCTAACAGAGAGAGCAGGACACAATAGGTCTAGTACCACAGACACCGAAATGCATCCCTTAGCACCTTAGCATAAAGATGACACTCATCTACCAGCTCCAAAAATAAAATGGTGAAACACAAATGCCTTCAGTTTGGCTGCCTGTGTTCTCTGGGAGCAGTAACTCCCAGCCATAATAACATGGCAACACTGTTTGAAATCACACATCTGTATTCACCAACTTGACAGAATTGGCACTCCTGCAGTCTCATCTCTCAGAAGTTACCTGTAGAGCAATTCCAGCTGCTGGTAAAATACTGTGATGATAAAAACAGGACGGCCAAAAAAACCCCCACTCTTAAACTCCAGTCACAAAGGATCATGGACTGCTAGAGGCTTATGAGGCAGAAAACATCCCCAATACCCTTATATCCCTCAGGCCCTCAAATGGGTACCAGGAGCAGTTGTATGATGAACTTTAAAGGATAGCCCATTCATAGGAATATGAACATGAGCCTGTTGAGAAACTGAACATGCAAAGCAGATGGACACTTGCACAAAAGCCTTTATGGTGGACATCTGAATAAGAAAGGAAACATGGTACTTTTCATTCCAGGTTGCTTGCAACATGCAGCTGAACCTCTTTTGACCAAAACAAACATGCACCAGGCTTTCCAACAGGATGAAACACAAATCCTTTCCTCATATTTCTGACCTATTTCTTTTCTCTAGCCTATGGAAATCAGGTAGTGACAACAATGAAAGTGGTCAGTCATTGCAACCTGCATCCAACAAAGGCTACCTGATACTACTACTATATATAGTTAACTCATTAACTATATAAAAATATATAGAGAATAGACCCAAAATAATAGCTTAAAATACTAGGAGCTTTTATCCAATGTATGTTAAGACCTGTAGATACTCAGAAGATCAATTTAGGGTACAGTTTTATTTAGATTATTCCAGCTTCAAGACAGAACATTACTATTTTTATGATGTTTTAATCCTGGATTTCATGGATCTTTATAAACCCTTGCTAGGTGTTTGCAAAGTGACATCTTCCATTAACACTATTATTGGAATTCTGTAACTATTAAGGCTTCTAATTTTTAAGGTGATAGGATAATACAGTTTTTCAAGGACTCCTGCCAGATAAGAGATCATATAATTGAAAGCAACTGTTAGAACAGATGTACAGAATCAGCAGTTACTTTCCTACTGAAGGGTCCAGCCATCATCAAGTAAAAAAGATCATCAGTCTTTGAGATTAAATAGAGCTGAAACAAGAAATGACTGCTTTTTGCTATATTTAAATTCACTTTGAAGCTACTTCAGAAGAATAAATGAACTCGCTCTACAGATTCAGCTATTTACCTAACTTTGTTCTAACTATCCTCTAATCTCCTTGCTGATTGGAAAATCAATTGTCCCATGTTCCCCAAGATCTTCTCTTCAACATAGATTAACTGATGAACATGTCTAAGGACATGAATGAAAGAGGACAAATCTTCATCTTCCTTCCAGCCTGGAGAAGCTCAATAACTTCTCTGATTTGCTTATTTTGGGCTTCTTCACCACAGCACACAGATGGGCGTAGCTATGCAATAAATCTGATTTTCTGTTCAACTTCCTTTCATGATAGATTTGGTTACCAAGAAACTCTTTAACAGACAGGCTTAAGTGCACTAAGGTGATTGCATCCAGGCATGCACTGGGAAGCAAGCTTGCAGAAAACGGCTACAGAGCTTGAGCACAGCATAACTTGCTCATTTAAGATGTGATCACCAACTTCAGTGATCATTACGGCTTTAACGTACTGCATTCTGAACGTTTCTTGTGAGAATAGCCTGTGTCTTCCTATATGGCTCAGGTTTTCGTACAGCACGAGGGCTTAAAGCTCCCCTAGAATGATAATCAATGCTCCTCTATTATGTTTATAGCTCTAAGGCTTTTCCTGCTAATGGATGACGTATATTTATGCAGCTGGAGGAAACCTGGATTCAATAACTGCTCCACCACAGACTCACTGTGTGGTGTAGGGTAAATCACTTAAATCTCTCTGTGCCTTCATTTTTCAACTGTAAAACGGAATTCTTGATGCCCACCTTTGCAAAGAGCTCTGAATCCTCAGGATGAAAACATACCCTGCTAAATAATATTACCTTGTTAGGAAGCACAGGTGTGTGACCCTGGACACATATGCTAATGTTGAGCCATAAATCTGTCAACAGGAGGTGCTGGCAAAACAGATGGTTCACATTCCTTTTTAAACCACCTCTTTGTCCCCAGAGCCCAGGTATGTCAACTAATCATTTTATAACTGGTTGGGGTTTTAGTGGGCCAGGAAGTCCCAGCAAAGCACAATGCCATCAACATTAAGGCTAAAAACAGAGCCAACAGGAGGAAAAGACAGACATGGAGGTTTCTTTTCTCCTCTGTGGCCTGGCATGTAGGACAAGCACTGTGAGGCTCTGCAGAAAAAGATAAAATAAAAAGCAGAATCTATCTCCACACATTCCTGTAAGCAGTCCAGCATCAGCGACCATGCCTGAATGATGACTGGTGCTGAACACATGAAAAGAGACACATGTTTTTTAATTACAGGCAATAAAAAACCACAGACACACACCGTTTAAAAACCTGATTTAGATGAACAATTGCATGTTGATTCACAAGGATGTCAGGAGGATTACAAGCAAATAAAAAGTTCCCTTCTAAACTTTTTTTTTTAAAACTTAAGAGTTGCCTCTATTATTAGAAATTCCAGTTCTCTATCTCGATAGCTGAAAACTGAGCATGTGGCATTTTCCTTGAAAATGCTATTGCAGCAACAAGGGCTGGGGCAAGATTTGGGCTGCAGGCTGGGCAGGTGGGTGACAAAGAGTGCTTGGGCTGGTGGGGAAGGGCAAGGCAGCAGGCAGAGCAGGGCAGGGCGGGGCAGCAGGTAGGGCAAGGAGGGCAGGGCAGGTAGGGCAGGGCAGGGAGGCCACACCAGGCAGGCAGAGCAAGCAGGGCAGAGCAGGCAGGGAGGCCACATCAGGCACTCAGAGCAGGCAGGGCAGGCAGGGCAGGCAGGGCAGGGCAGGGCAGGGCAGGGCAGGCAAGGCAGGCAGGCAGAGCAGGCAGGGCAGGCAGGGCAGGGCAGGGCGGCGCAGGGCAGGCAGGGCAGGCAGGGCAGGGCAGGGCGGCGCAGGGCAGGCAGGGCAGGCAGCCGCGCAGAGCAGGCAGGGCAGGCAGAGAGGCCACACCAGGCAGTCAGAGCAGGCAGGGCAGGCAGCCGCGCAGAGCAGGCAGGGCAGGCAGGGCAGNGCAGGCAGGGCAGGCAGGGCAGGCAGCCGCACGGAGCAGGCAGGGCAGGCAGCCATGCAGAGCAGGCAGGGCAGGCAGC